>JARQOC010000002.1:296559856-296564856 GCA_033576535.1 Allobates femoralis | reverse complement strand
GAATGAAGACTACATTTCCTTCATCCGAGCCAGAAATTACTTTTGCTTGTATCAAGTTGTCAAACAAAGCAATAATAATCATCCGAGTCCCGTTGCAAAGTCCTTTTCTGCTGTTAAAATTACGCAAAAGCATTATAATTGTACCAACTTTTAATTTCAGGAGATGAGAAGGCATTCCTGTTGGTGTTAGAGAATTCAGAAATTCCACGGGATATTGTTCGGGATTTTCCGTCTCATCTGGATCAAAGGAATCATGGCTCATATATTCCATGTATTCTCCAGGAATACAATCCATCACTTTTGAATTGATCAAATCCACAGCGTCATTTTTGGGACAAAGAATGGCATGTGATGCAGCATTCTGAATACTTTCGTCATTATTCACATCAATGACAATGTTTTCACCAAATATGTCCAAGATTAAAGAGCCAGTGCAGATCATGTCTTGCGGGATCTCAATAACATCATCACCAAGGTTGTAATCATTGGACAATTCTCCATTTCCCAATTGAATTAACCAATTGCTATATATTCAGAATCAATGGAGCGCATGTTGTTAATGAGCGGCAATTGATTAAAAAGCTGCCATTGTCGTGAATATTTAATGCAGCTCTCTACGATGTCTGTCCTTGTTCCATGAGAGATGATAGGAAGACACTGCCGAAAGTCTCCTCCCAGAACAATGACTTTCCCTCCAAAGGGTAATTTATTTTTCTTGGAGACATCAGTTGTCATGACATCCCGTAATAATTGATCAATTACATGCAAAGCGTATTTTGACAACATAGTAGACTCATCGATGATGAACAGTTTGGTAGTCTTCAAATGTTGGGCCGCATCAGTATCATTTTTGATTCTGGAAACGGATGTCTCATTAATTGGTATTGGTATGCCATACAGTGAATGGATAGTTCTTCCTCCTTGCAATAGATTAGCAGCAATCCCTGTACTGGCTGCAGGTGAGACAACTTCTCCTTCTCCTCTCAGTTCATGAATCAATAGATGATAGAGATATGTTTTCCCACTTCCACCGGGACCGTCAAGGAAAAAGCACTTTGGCTTATCACTTGTATCCTCTAAAGCTTTATGGATTGCATTATAGGCCAAACGTTGTTGATCATTTAAGGTGGCTTTCATTTCATGTGCTCTTACTAACTCTTCTTCTTTGTTGTATTGAGGACGAATGTGTGGTTTTCTTTTTGGGCGTGGCAGATTAAAATCAATAAAATGTTTAGCATGAAATTTTAAAACATGTTCAACATCAGTCATGGCATATCCTTCACAATGCTCACAATCATCAGTGTCAGGGTGGTAGGCATGGCAGTAATCTTGAACGAAGTGTTGTTTAAATTCTTGCCACAACTCCAGGGGATGATTAGGAGGACCAAAGACACATATATATGCAAACATGTCACGGAGCTGTGCAGGCATATTGAGAACACAGGCATCCAATAAAGTTTTTCTCCAAACACTGTCATCGAAGAGCAATCCAAGGGCTAATGCCGCCTCTTTAAACGTTGGGTATGTGACTTCCTTAACAGTCTTAAGGTTATCAAAACTTATAGCTCCTTTAACATGCAGTAACAACAGCCTTAAAAAATAACGTTCTTGTTCTTGAATACTAACAGTGTAGAGTCTACCAATGACTGAAGCACCTCCTCTCCTTCTAACTTCCCATGCACCTTCTTTCCAAACATAATGCTCAGGAATTTGACGATATAAGTACTCCCGAGCATTGGGATCATTCTCATTGAGGGTAAAGTAGGCCATGAGTGTTGATTGTCTGTCCATTGAATAACTGATGTTGTCCGCAGAATCACCCTCGTGAAAAAAAAGTGATTGTGAATGAGGCAGATGTACTGCAAGACGAATAATGCTGTGAGATTGTCTATGCATTGGGAAAGCAAAGATTCGCCAAGCTGCCTCTGGTGCACTGACATATCTGGAATCCATGAATTTATGAGTTTCATCGTGTCTGATGTTGGTTTCACAAATTTCCACATTGGCTTTGTCATGACCTTTGTACACATATTTAAAGAGGTATTTTACGCTCTGAATGGAAGCACATATTTCCACATTGATATGGCACTTATATTTTAATAGAAGGAAAGGGTTATATGGAACCACCCAAGAATTATCAATCATCTTGGAATGGTGTTGAAAAGAAGGTCCTTCGTTTCTTTGATAACTTGGATATGCATCCTCAGGTATAACAGTTTTTGTTTGAAACTGTTTGGGAAAAGCTTTTTTACACTTTCCATTCTCCATACATGGAGAATTGGGATTGTGTTGTCCACAGGGGCCATGGATCATGTGTTGCATGACAATTTGATGGAGCACAGGGTAATGTGATGGATCAGGAATTTCAGCCCAAACAGTATTGTCCACTTCCAACTCAGTTCTTAGTTTTGAGTTGGCATCCAGAATAATTAGAATGTGAGCATGTGGTAGGCCTCGCTTTTGAAATTCTATCACATGAACCATAGCACAAACCTTGCCAAATAATCCAGAATTAATATCTTTCAAAAGGGCTTCAAGTTTAATCCTGAATACACGGGCCACTAAATCCGGGCGATGTTCAGCACGCTGCCATGGCTGTAAATTGGTTGCAATTTCACTCCATTTCGGATTACAGGTCATCGTTATAAAAAGATCTGGTCTTCCAAATTTAGTTACAATCGCCATGGCATCTTGATACCTCTGCTGCATGTTTCGGGGACTTCCCTCAAAGGAAGATGGTAAAATTACGGTTTTGCCAATGGGGATTCCTTTTTCTACGGATTTTCTCAGCAAATGTTCTTGAAGGAGACAATAATCTTCCACCTTCAAATCCTTCTGGTGTTGTCGTATAAAATTTAAACGATTGGCCTCGATCTTAACATAGGCATCCACCAAGTACTGCTGTGTCAGTTTACCTCCATTAAGGACAGGATTGAATTCTGTCCGTACTGACAGCAAATAACAGTAATACTGCAGCTGTGTCACCCTGCGAACATTTTGGCCTTGGTGCATGAGTGATTCATGCCACCCTTGCTCTCCATGAGGGAAAAACAATGGATACAGTAATGCATCCAAATTACTGTGTAAAATACTTATTTGCTGTGTTTTGGGGGCCAACGGATTATTTATGTCTGGTTTTAGATGTATTAAAATGTCTCTATTAAATGGTGGCTCTCCATCAGCGTTTTCAAAGATGACTGCAACTTCATGGACAGTAGGGTTGTTATACCGTCTTGGGTCTTGCTCTCTGTCTTGTTTAATTGCCATGATGATATTAGGCATTTTTGTGCCATGTTCCAATGCTTTCTGTTCTTCCTCTTCCTCCACTTGCCGTAACATTTTGTAAGCTGAAACAAAGGGATTAATACCTTCCAATTGCTCAGCAATAATTCTCATCAAGGCTAGATTACACTTGAGATTTTCTGGAGACTGTAGGCGTTGTTCAGTAGCAGTAGCACTATCCAAAATATACAGCTGTGCATATGCTGGAACTTGACCTTCAGCGGGGTGGAGAGTTCCAGTTCTATGGTAAATTTGGCCGTGAATCCGGAAACAGTACGGACCGTGTCCAGGTGGTTGAGAAACACTTGCACCCATGGAAGCAAATGCAAAGGAACTATTAATGCTCCTGATATTGTCCATGAGATTTTTACTATATGGGCTGTCTCCTTTCAGTAAAGTAGTGAAGAGCTCAGGGTACTGAGGTAATGGTACCTTAACTTTGCCCTTGTGACAACAAAGGGAGAACTGTCCATCAGATGGCCTTTCAGCCTCAAAATGTTGTGCTTCACAATGTTGACATAACACATTCATGGGCCCACAGGTATGTTCTAAAATACCGGTATCGTCATCAGTAAAGCCAATAGGGATTGATGACGTAGGTGAAGTGACCAACAGATGACCTTTTTGTAGATGCCTACATAAATAAGGCGTTGCTGTGTAGAACTGTCAAGACATCCAACAAAAGAAGTAGTGACTGGAGACTTCTTACGGAGGTTTTTTTTTTGGCGTAGTTGACGCTGTAAGGCAGCCAAATGGGCCAAACGGCGTTGTTTTGAGGTAGGTGACATAATTTGTAAACGTTTGACTTTAGACAATTGATGTCTTGTCATGGCAGAAGCAATCTTGTCTGTTCTTGTTTTAGAAGAACATTTGCCCTTCACTTTACCCGTGCTAGAGGTTGTAGGCAGTTGAGTTTCAGAAACTGTTTGAGACACAGATATAGGCGCCATATCAGAGGTAGATGGTTTTCGTTGCACCTTCACCTTTTGTTGTTTACGGCCAGATGTTGTAGGCAGTTGAGTTTCACAAAGTGTTGGAGACACAGATATGGACGCCATATCAGACGTAGATGGTTCTCCTTGCACCTTCAGCTTTTGTTGTTTGCGGCCAGATGTTGTAGGCAGTTGAGTTTCAGAAAGTGTTGGAGACACAGATGTGGACGCCATATCAGAGGTAGATGGTTCTCCTTGCACCTTCACCGGTTGTTGTTTGCGTCTTTTGCGTTCCGCATCAGCTTTTTTTGCCAACCGACTGCTTCTTTGTTCAGCAGACTCCTTTGCAATTCTTGTATTCAAAGCCGTCTTGACCTTAAGCAAACGGAGACGTTTTGTTTCCAGATCTTCCTGCGCACGCTTCTTGCGCTGGCATGCAGCATTCTTAGCTGTAACAGAGCTTTTTTGTTTGTCAGAGCTCATATTGAGCACAGTACTGAAAAATGTATGCAATAATAGCTACAGTATATTATTTAAGGAAGCAATCAATATACATTCTGCATAGCAATATAGTCAAAGTAGTAATATTTATATTGTTAATTGTAATTATATACAATATATTTTTATATATAAATTATATCATAAAAATATATAAAAAAAATATATTATATATATTATTAACTTAAATAAATTATGTATATTATATATTACAAATTAATTACAATGTGTATATATATATATATATATATATAAATTATATATATAGATTAATATACAATATATATA
>JARQOC010000002.1:296472356-296554856 GCA_033576535.1 Allobates femoralis | reverse complement strand
CCTGGGAAAACCTATTGACTCGTGTATAAGCCAAGGGTGGACCCCAGAACAGGTATACAGCCCCCAGCAGTGTGGTATACAGCAGCCTCCCCAGTGGTATATACAGCAGCAGCCCCAGTGGTAGTATACAGCAGCCCCAGAGGTATATACAGCAGCCCCAGTGGTAGTATACAGCAGCAGCCCCAGTGGTAGTATACAGCAGCAGCCCCAGTGGTATATACAGCAGCAGCCCCAGTGGTAGTATACAGCAGCCCCAGAGGTATATACAGCAGCCCTTAGGTAGTATACAGCAGCCCTTAGATAGTATACAGCAGCCCCAGAGGTATATACAGCCCCAGAGGTATATACAGCCCCAGAGGTATATACAGCAGCCCCAGTGGTAGTATACAGCAGCCCTTACGTAGTATACAGCAGCCCCAGAGGTATATACAGCCCCAGAGGTATATACAGCCCCAGAGGTATATACAGCAGCCCCAGTGGTAGTATACAGCAGCCCCAGTGGTAGTATACAGCAGCCCCAGAGGTATATACAGCCCCAGAGGTATATACAGCAGCCCCCCCATATCAGTATACAGGTTCCCCACTTGGGTAAGCAATCCTGTAAAGGAAGAGATTAGTATACTTATCCCTCCGCTGTCCCGCTTCCGCTGTCCCGCTGCCGCCATCGCGCTCTTCCGTCTTCATCCAGCGTCTTCCGTCTTCTTCCAGCTTCCTCCTCTGGCGCGCAGACAATGACGTCATTGCCTGCGCCCACCGGAGGAAGCCGGAAGAAGCCGGAAGACGCTGGATGAAGACGGAAGAGAGCGATGGCGGTGGCGGGACAGCGGAGGGATAAGTATACTAATCTCTTCCTTTATAGGATTGCTACCTAAGGGGGGGGCCTGTATACTGATATGGGGGGGCACTGTATACTGTATACATTGTATACAGTATACAGTGACTCGCGTATAAGCCAAGAGGGGGACTTTTCAGCCCATTTTTTGGGCTGAAAAACTCGGCTTATACGCGAGTATATACGGTAGTTAAAAAATATTTTTGGGATTGTTTTTACTTTCTCTGGCAATGAGTCTCTCTGTCTCAATCTTTGCTGCCTTGATTTGCTTTTTACAATTGTTCTTTAATTTTCTGTATTTATTTAACGCTTCATCACTACCTACTTGCTTTAATTCCCCAAATGCTTTCTTTTTGTCACTTATTTCGCCTCTTACCGCTTTATTTAGTCATAGTGGTTTCCTCCTATTTCTAGCATGTTTATTCCCATAGGGTATATATTGTGCACAGGTCCTATTCAGAATGCTAATAAACGTCTCCCATTTGTTTTGTGTACTTTTATGTTTCAAGACAATGTCCCAGTTTATTGTACTAAGATCATCTCTCAACCGTTGGAAATTTGCCTTCCTGAAGTTTAGTGTCCTTGTGGCCCCTATACTACACATCTTATTAAAGGATACTTGAAAACTTATTATTTTATGATCACTATTATCAAAGGGACCTCCAACCCGTATATGTGATATGCGGTCCTACCTGTTGGTTAATATCAAGTTCAGCAGTGCCCCCCTTTTTGTTCGGTCCTGAACCAGTTGTGAAAGATAATTGTCTCTCATAGTTGTCAAACTGTGGAACTGCAGGTTTCTGATCCCCAATGTATTTCAGGGTAGTTAAAGTCCCCCATAATAATGACTTCTCCCTGAGTCGCTGCTTCATCTATTTGCTTTATGAGGATATTCTCCTCCACTTCCATTATTGTTGGGGACTTATAACAAACCCCTATCAGTAATTTATTATTTTTTCCCCTCCCCTTATCTCCACCCACAGGGACTCTACATTTGCATTAGATTCACCTATATTATCACGCAGGATGGGTTTTAAGGATGATTTTACGTATAAACAGACACCTCCCCCTCGCTTATTTGTACGGTCATTTCTGAACAGACTATAGCCCTGTAAATTAACAGCCCAGTCATGGCTCTCGTCCAGCCATATCTCCTATATCCCCACCATGTCATAATTATTTTCCAACAAAATTAATTCTAATTCCTCCATTTTGTTGGTCAGGCTTCTGGCATTAGTGTACATGCACTTTATGCATCTCTCTTTACCTCTATTCCTTCCTACTATATTGACTGTTCTAACCCCACACCCCATGCCATCCCCAATTTCATTACTTGTGCCCAGGTTACTATTTACACTATCTTCCCCTCCTGTACAATGAATATCCTCCCCCCTAATCCCTAGTTTAAACACTCCTCCAACCTTCTAGCCATTTTCTCCCCCAGCACAGCTGCACCCTCCCCATTGAGGTGCAGCCCGCCCCTAGCATAGAACCTGCAGCCAACAGAGAAGTCGGCCCAGTTCTCCAGGAACCCAAACCCCTCCTTCCTACACCAATTCCTGAGACACTTATTTATTTTCCTAATCTCCCATTGCCTCTCTGATGTGGCACGTGGTACAGGAAGTATTTCAGAGAATACTACCTTGGAGGTCCTTGCCTTAAGCTTGCAGCCTAATTCCCTGAAATCATCTTTAAGGACATTCCACCTACCTCTAACTTTGTCATTTGTGCCAATGTGCACCATGACTGCTGGGTCCTCACCAGCACCTCCAAGTAATCTGTCAACCCGATCAGCGATGTGCCGGACTCGAGCGCCAGGTAGGCAGCACACTGTTCGACGATCCCTGTCTTTGTGACAGATTGTCCAATTTGTTCCCCTAATAATTGAGTCCCCCACTACCAGCACCTGCCTGGCCTGCCCTGCTCTCCTGTTTTCCCCCTTACTGGAGCTGACACTCCTCCGACTTTCAGAGGACATGCCCTGCTGCAGCAGTGCTATCCCTGAACTTACACCCCCCCTCATCTGCCAACTGAGCAAATTTATTGGAGTGTGCCAGATCAGGGCTAGCCTACCTGGCACTCTTCCCTCTACCCCGCCTTCTAACTGTCACCCAGCTAGCTACCTCACTGTCCTGCAGCTCCATGCTACCATCCTCCCCCACATCTATCCCATTGAGCAGCTGTTCAGTGAGCAGCAGACTCCTTTTCATATTGTCTATGTATCTCATCAGAATCAGAAGACTGATTCTCTGGGATATCTTTTCGAAGTTCTTAAATATGTAAGCTACTACGTCTATGTCTTGGCTAAGGCATCTCCCCATTTTTTCAAATACATTTCTAACACTTCTTGAAACTTCCTTGCTCACATGGATACATTTGTTAATTCTCGTAGCGCCAAAGCTGCCAAAACCAAAGCTCAGGCTGGTTCTGTTACCAAGCAAATCATGCCAGTGATTGATGCTAGACTATTGTTCTTTCAATGCTCATTGGACTCGATCAGTAACCAGCTGTCCGATCATACCAATAAAATTTCAGCAGTGAAGCAGTGGATCTCGGACCTATAGGATACTGTACAATCCTATGTTGCTGTCACGTATTGACTGCCTTGTAGTATGGAAGTTCTGATGCTGTAATTTTAAATGAAGCCTTTTTTTTCCCCTGCTCAGTGTGAGTAGATGAAGCTAATGAGCGGAGCATGTAGTAGCAGGTGTGTGTGTGTGTGTGTGTGTGTGAATGCTTAGGTAAGCTGAGGGGCATGTCTGGGCTGGTTGCTCCCCACCCCTATGCCTTAAATGGATCAGCTCACATCCAGCTGATTGTCGCTGATTCAGTTCACTGCTATTCTGTGACCCTGGAGTACAGACGTGATCTCTAGCTCCTGCTGGTTTTCCCATTGGAGGTTGCTTGGTTCCGTGGTCCGTGGGTGGAGGTAGGGGCCTTATTCCTAGGGCTTCTTAGGGGTTTTAGGGTTTTAGGCTGGGGGCTCGGACCTCCTCACCTTCAGAGGTACCTCAGAGTACAGTGCAAGTCAGGGACCCCAGTATCAGGGCCAGAGCAGGCTGCCCTTACTTCCTATGCCCAGCTCCATCCTACTTCTGGGCACCCAGCCCCCCTTTCCCCAACGTGACAGTTGCACATGTTAAGGACAAAGATCTGATGATAGAGCAGCTCCAAGACAAATTTAACGACCTTGAAAATTGGAGCCATCGTAATAATTTCCGTATTATTGGAGTCCCTGGATCAGTGAAAGACCTGCATCACTTCACCTCATCATGGCGCCCATGTGCACTTAATCTACCTGACCAACCTGGCTCTATGGTAGTGGAGAGAGCCCATAGACTAGGACCTCTAACTCCAGAATCCAATGACCCGCCCCAGGGCCTTGGGGTACCTGGTTCCGGGTGTTATAGTTCACAAGGGATGTCACGGGACCTGTTGCCCAGTCACGTGGCCCTGGTGGTCGCTGAAAAGGGGGAAAGAGTCAATGGAAAATAAAATAAAAATGATTTGTGATGCTACCTATGGTTCCGGTAATGTTACCGGCATTGTGGGACAGACCTCCGGGGTGATGGTGGAAATGCAGGATGGTACACTCCCCGTAGGTGGAGCGAGATCCCAGGGGCAGTTGTGGGAGTTAATGATGGTTGCGGACAGTCTATGAAGGGAGCAGGATCAGGGCCGCAGCTACACCAGGCCTTGTCACTTGCTCCTCTCGGCTGCTCAGGTGGAGATAGTAAAGGACACCACACAGTCTTTTTACTCTGTACAAGTTTACTGGCAGTTCTTCAAAAAAACACAGTCTTTTCGGGTCTGCCTGGCCTGGGTAGTCACCGGAAATTAGGATGCCGTACTCAGGACCCTCGGTGAACTGCCTACCGTTCCTGTCCGGTCATTTTCTGCACTCTCTCCTGTCTCTCTCAGCGTTCCCACACACAGAGCCTGAAGCTAGCTCCCACGGATCTCTCATGGAGGACCCTTCTCCAGGTCCTCCAGACCCTATACGATGCCTTTTTCTGGATGCACCGGGGGTCAGCCATGATTTCCTAAAGAAGCTCAGGCCTCTGGTTTGGCGGCTCGGGGGTGAACACCTGTACCGCTCTCAGAGCCGGTCCTCCGTTCCGGGAATTAACCCCTCCGGTCGGTAATCGTACCGGGTCCAGATTCGGGTGCACCGAAACACCTGGTGCTCCTAGGATCCCATTATCTCCTGACGGCTCCTCCACCGCCTTCTACTCCTCGCTCCCCAACGGAACTCTCCCACTCACTAACTAACTCTCCTCCCACCCACACACTTTTCTACACTGTCACTCCTTCCATGGGACTGGGTTCTCCCTACAGCAGGTACACTCATGGTCCCCTGCCTAGGGTGTGTGAATGTGTGTCATGAGGGTCCTTTATGCAGCATCCCAATTCCTGAGCCACAGTAATCGTACACACTCTTTTATGGGTGCAGTCCCCCTCCATGGCATCCCTACCAGTGGGGCGCCACATTCCCCCTTGGTTAAACTCACTTGTCCACGAGTGACCTGACCCAGTACAGTTTAAAATTTTTACATTTTTATTAACACATAAACAGTAAATAAAATCAGAGAAAAAACTCACCAAAAAATTGCCAGGTAAATACCCTTTGCACCTTTTTTTATCTGAAGTTTGAGGCTGGGCCCTCTGATGGGCGTCTGTCATTTGTGAGGCATGAAATCTGTTGAGCATCCCGCCTGATGTAATAGCAGGGCATGACCAATTGGCTGCTCTGACACTATGCTTCACATGTACCTGAGTGGCAGGGCCTTATGGTAACCTTGTGTCTATAGATGCCACTGGTCGCCTCCCTGACAGCATGGCTGGACGCTGGTGCTACAACTGCCCCCATCTGTGGGTTGTAGGTGACTGCGCACCGGTATATGGACACCTGTGTTGACTCTCAGAGGAGCCGGCAGCCTGCTGCTAGGTGCAATGGGTATTTACCTGGAAATTTTTTGGTGAGTTTTTCTCTCTGATTTTATGTCCTAGTTCTGTGAATCTCAAGATGACAAACAAACATATGGTAGCAAACATATGATTAGGACTCGTAAGCCTGAGGGCCTTTGACGGTGGGTTATGAGCTTACGTATTTTGGCCCAAAATACCCACAAACACCTCACAATTTCATCCTTAGTCTCTTATTGCACCTTTTTTTATCTCAGTTTGAGGCTGGGCCCTCTGGGAGGCGTCTGTCATTTGTGAGGCATGAAATCAGTGTGGGGCAGCCCGCCTGATCATTAGATCTACTAGTGGTCTGAGGGATGAACCTTCATGTCTGGCAGATTTGCTGAAGAAATTTCTGAGACTGCAAAATTCCCCTTATACATCCAAATGGAGTTTTTGGAAGAATTGGTGCAAGAATTGGTGCAGGGCGTGGCCAATAGGCTGCTCTGACACTATGCTTCACATGTACCTGAGTGGCAGAGCCTTATGGTAACCTTGTGTCTATAGATGCCACCGGTCGCCCTCCCTGACTGCATGGCTGGACACTGGTGCTACAACCACCCCGATCTGTGGGTTGCAGGTGACTGCGCATCGGTATACGGACACCTGTGTTGCCTCTCAGAGGAGTCGGCAGCCTGCTGCTAGGTGCATTGGGTATTTATCTGGCAATTTTTTTATGAGGTTTTTACATAAACAGTAACCAAACTCAGTGCTTTTCTTCCCTTATGTGGCACTCCTATGGAATGGTTGCCACGGGAACACCTGGTGCAAGGAGGGATTTCCAATCAGGTAAACTTACATGCAACACCTTCCACTCCAGACCTGAAGGGGGAGCTCCACTTGCCAAATTCAGGCAAGATCCCCTATAAATTCAGGCGTGGGGGAGGAGTTAGGTAGTTCAGTACAGAGCAGTATTAAGGAAGACACCTGGTGAATGGAGCCACGCTAGGCCCGTACCAGAGGGAAGCCTAGCCAGTGTAAGGGACCCAAGAGTGAGGGTCGGAGGCAAGGGGAGGAACAGAAAGTGGGGACAGAGGAACCATACTGGTTCACCCCAGGAAAATACCCAAGCAACCCGGATGCCGGAGTCCGATTCTGCACGGGTCCAGTTAGCCCAGCAGAGAACACCAGAGTACCAGGAGACTTCAGTCCCCTGGCAGCACTTGTAGCGCAGCATCACACAGAATCAGGGACCGCAGAAGAGACAGCAGTGCCCAAGTGAAGGTTCACCTTGCCTGCTATACAAGTGAGGAACACAAGGGAGGTCCAGTCAGGATTCAGGCCAGGACTTAAAGTACACATACACAGCACAGAGGATGACTCATAACTCATCGGGTGTGCAAATCCTGAACTTCCATCCGACCACCTGGATTGTACCCTGGATATAGGCTTGCTCATGTGGCACCCCGCATGGTCAGGCGTCACAGAGGGGTATTGCACCCTTAAAAGAGGTGTAATTGCCCCAGCTGCAGGTGGACCCTAGGATGGTGGGAGGTTACCCGGGAGGGGATATATTCACCTCTAGGGGGTTCAAGGAGGTCTTTTGGCTAATTGGAACGAGGCGGAAGGTTTACCCAGTCGGTTTCAAGCCGAACCGGAGGGAAGAAAAAGGGATCTTGAGGAGATCCTGGAAGAGGGCGCCTGACGCGAGAAATTTGGGCCCTAGAGAGAAAGGGAGCGACCATACTCCAGGGGATACTCCAGTCCACCACGGGAACGCCGGGCCCGAGGGTCCGGCCAGAGTTCACCTTTGCAGTCGGCAACCGGCTGCTGTGGCTTGTTTATCAGCCGCAGCACCCTGCCAGACAGACTGCCTGCTTCCTCACCACGAGGAAAAGGGCCCCCAGTACTACCTACACGGAGCTATTGGGTATAGGCCCATCCTACACGGGGAAGAAAGGACACGGGTTTGTCAACTAAGGTACACCACGGGTTCCACCATACCACCTGGGATCCACTTGCAGCCACCCGTAGAGTTATCTGTTATTATAACATCTTTCTGAACTGTGAACTTTGTGTGATGCTGCTACAAGTTGACAGTAAAGTACACGGGAGAAAGTGACTTTGCCTGCGAGTGTTTTCCTACATCAACTTATTCCCTTCCAGGAATGCTGCCCTGGAGGAACAGCCCTACCAGTAGGGGGCTTTGCCAACTCAGCCGCAATCCCATCTACCTCCGGCGGACTGTGGCGGCTCTGGTGACCCATCACCAGGTACTACAGGTGGCGTCACATGACAATAACTTTTATTCCCCTGTAAATACACCCTTTTTGAAGTGTCACCCAGGCCACAGGCTCACATCCCAAGCACCCTCACCGAGCCTGATACCCGAGTACCCCAGGGCCTGGGGCTCGACACTCATCACATCAGTAAAAGGTAAAGAAACAACTTTCAGTGTGTGGGTGTCCATCATTGCAGCCCAGATCCTGCCCTCATATAGACTGTATGCCAGTACCTCTACCTGCAGAGCCACCTCCCTGTGTGAGTTATCCATTCTTCCCGGGGATCACGCTCCACCTACGGGCAGGGGTGGCATTAAAATTTTTAACCACAGGTTCCGTTTTTGTGTGTAGGAAAACCACACCCATATTAAGCCACACCCCTACCTCAAGCATATATGAATGCTTCTTACTGCGCATCACCCCCCGCTGCATTGCCATGCTCTGCTCCTTACTGCGCATCACCCCTGCGCTACCGTCGAGCTCTGCTCCTTACTGTGCATCACCCCTGCTTGGCAGAGATGTTAGTGTTGTCGGCTGCAGTTAACTGTTTACAGGGACGCTGTGACACAGACAGTGATAGACAAACCGAGTCTCCAGTAAGTGACATGATATCACAGACATGCCCCTGTAGTTGATGTAGCTGATAGCTCCTATGTGCAGTACCCGTCACCACCGTGCTCTGCTCTTGTTTGTATGGAGTGAAGAGATCAGAGAATGCATGTGGACCGTAGTGCCGGATACAGAATCAGGTCGCAGCTCTAATACTTCCCAGTTCTGAGAGCCAGTTGCTTTTTTAACAAGCGGTTCCCAAGAACCTGGCAGAACCCCCTGCATCCCACCCCTGCCTACGGGGAGTGTTACCAACTAGCTGCCTCAACATCATACTCGGAGGTCTGCAGTAGCGCCGGTACCATTACTGGCTACTGTGGGTGGCGTCACAAATATTTTTACTTTTAATTTTTTCCCTTTTTCAGCGACCACCAGGGCCACATGTCTGGGCGTAGGCCGCCCGTGACATCCCCCAGTAAATCAACGCCAGGAAGTGGGTACCCCATGGCCCTGGGGTGGGTCAGCTTTTATTTTCATGAACAGGATCCTGTGCCCGGTAACACCGGGTACTGTGTGCCGTGTATTGACTTTACTGAACTGTTAAAATCGGGCCGCCATTAGTGCGCTACAGAGCGGGAAGAAAGGGGGCATAATGGCCGAAAGGGCGTGAAGACAAGAAGCCCCGCCCCACACTATGCTGAGAACTGACAAAGCGCAGTAGCCAGATCAGGAAAGACCCGAAGCATTCAACTCCCTGCCTGGGGAGCCGCCGACTGTTTTTTCTGCTGTGACAGACTGACTAAGGTTAACTAGGGGGGAGCAAGGATGGATGCGCAGGGGGTGACGATGCAGGAGTCCCTAACTCAGCTTTACCAGCCAGGACCACAGCCGGCAGAGCAGCCGCAGCACCTGGAGCTGTGGTGCTGATCATGCCAATCTCCCTGCCGTATGTCCCAGGAGCGGCGTGGTTACTGCAGTATGATGGCAAACCTGACACCCTGGCTGGGTTCAGGAAAAAAGATTTGCAATGTACTTGATATGTATGCAATGATTGGCAAGCAGAGAGCATCTGTTGTAATAGGATAATTAACAGGTGCAGCAGAGCTTGAGGTTGAGTCTTGGTCAGATGCAGATCGAGAATCAGAAAATAAAATCTTTGATAATCTGAAAATTGCTTTTGAGAACAGCACCGAGGCTGAACTGAGAATGAGGTTCTACAACTGCAGACAAAAGCCAAAGGACAGTATTAGAGACTATGCTTTACGCCTCAAGGAGGTGCTGCGGACCTTGAAGCAGGTAAATTCTTCCAGTGTGCGGGAGGAAAATAGGATGCTGACAGAACAGTTTATTCAAGGATTGCAATCCTCCAGTTACAGTAAACAGCTGCGCTGATGGGCCCTAGAACACCCAGATGCAGATTTTGTCATCCTAAAGGAACGGGCCATAAAAGCCCTGCAACCCCCTGCAACCACAGACTCTGCATCTCAGCTATGTCAAGCCAGTACTTCTCCGTTAAAAGTGACACCCTCTCCTTCCGCGGAGTCTCATGTACAAGGTGTGGTACTTGGTGCTTCTGACCTACGCTCAGAGGTGCGACAGCTATGCAAAGATATGGCCATGATCACCCCAATAGCTGAGCCAAGTGTGGTTCCATTAGTCTTCCTGCTTTACTTCACTTTCAACAAAGCAAAGTCCCCACAGAGATCAGAGATAATTCTCTGTTATGGTCAGTGGCACTGGTGTGGCATCAAGCCAGGAGAATCAATGGATTAAATCTTTATATTTCAGTATTCCTTCCCTTTCAAGGTAACCCTTTCTTTCTACAAGGCACACCACCTCCAATTTACTGAGTGTTAGGGGAGAATGGGTTTAGATTGGTATTTAATTTTCTAACAACCACTTAATGTCCCCTTACCCTAGAGAGTATTATCTCCAGGTATCATGGCAGGTTATATCTTTATCATCTCTCAGATTAGGCATTATGTTGATTTGGTTTTGCGAGACATACCAGAAAATGTCAAATCTAAGCCTCTGCACTTGGTCTACCTTAATGTACAGGTGCCTATTCGCTGAGCCTTATATATAAGGCACTAAAGCCTTCTATTTCCCGGTTGGATTCCTCTCCCGGCCTGGGTAGATGAGTAACGCAATTACCCATTGCAGAGTAAAAGATCTTCTACATGCCACACTGTGCATAAATTCTATGTTACCTTAAGACAGCTACTCCACAATGGCTCTTATGATTTTTCACAGAGCATACATTTCCCTGGAGATTAAATCTAAGAAGATCCCCCCAGGTGATGCCTCATGCCACAAATGCCTTCAATCTCGCGCCGATATTTTCCATTGTTTGTGGGATTGCCCAAAAATACGGGAGGTTTGGGACATGCTCTCTAATCATCTCATCAACACCTTCGGTTTTCATTTTATACTTTCTCTGGAATGGGCTTTATTCAATGCCCTTCCACGGCATCAATTGGGTAGACTCTCTGCTCAGCAATGACGTATTTTATTTATTTGGGCGGCAGCCACCAAGAAGAGCATTCTTCAACTGTGGGCACAAGACATAACCCCTTCATTGAATTTAATATCTACAAAGGTAGAGTATCTTTTTAGAATGGATTGGATAGAATCTTTACGTCACAAAGAAAGATACATAGAGCGTTTCTTTCTTACCTCCTATATCAACACACAGCCACTTTCAGTTCGACAGGTGATACAGAGTTGCTTTCAATTCACAGATTGGTATATGAAAGAGCTCATTACGGGTAATTCACCTATTAGGCTTGATTGATTATGCCATACATAATTTGACTTGTGCCTAGGGGGGAGGGGGGGCGGGGGTAAAGGGATGCTTGTTTTTGAAAACTCCCCGCCTTATATTGAACGTATTGATGTACTTGTCATTGATCTTCTGTCTTTCTTAGGTCTTTTTTTTACATCATATGTACTTATATAATAATTTTCTTAATAAAGTCGGTTATATAAAAAAAAATGAGTGAGAGTAAAAAGGCAAATAGTGTAACTATGTAGATACAATAACCCAGGAGGTTCATAGCAGCGGGGCAAGTCGACCGGCAAATGTCCAATCTGTCCAGAGTCAAAGAGGTGAACAAGGTCTGGAAGCGCACAGAAGGAAAAAACATCGAGGGAAAGGGGAGACGAGGACAAACAGTGAAATAAATTTGAAACATGTATATCACAAAAATTGCAAAAGCAAAATGCAACAATTCCCAGGGTTTAGCCCTGCCAGGGATCTCCCAGACGGAAACACTCAGACCACTCAGGACCAAGAGGAGAAAAAAGATGGAAGCATAGTTAGCTGTGGGGGTAAAGTCCAAGAAAGTCGAGCCCGATCAAGTGGGTAGCTCGTCCACCAAAAAGGGAAAAAAGAAGTAAAAAAAGGGGGTGGGATGGAGCCCCCGCCAACCACCGCCCCCCAGACAAGAAGGTCCCTCAGGTGGAGCAGCGGAAGACACCGAAGAAAGCCATGGAGTCTGATGTCAAACAGTAACCCTACTAAAGGGAAAAACAGTGAGGGACTCAAGCCCTGCAGGAGACACTTTCAAAGAGGGCGAAAGGAAGATGTACTCCCACCCCTCCCCGTCTACCCAAACTCAACCCACTCCTGCCCCCTCCACCTTGGACCACACCGGACACATTGGACCCCCCGGAAGTGCAGGATCCAATTCGGAATAGGGATGACAGGAATGTCCAGGGCCTCACTGAACGACGGAGCATCATACGGAGTACGCAGGATGGCCTATTTACAATCCCTTGTGGCAATCAAGGTGAACGGGAACCCCCATCGATACGGAATCTGGTGGTCCTGCAAGACCATGAGCATGGGGTCTGAGGCGCCTCTGTTTCAGCAGGGTAGTGTGGGAATGGTCTGAGAAGAGCTGAACCTCCCTGCCATTGAAAGTGGGTGCGTTGTTCCTTATTCTAGCCTTGGACATGATCAGTTCCTTAGTCACAATGTCATGAACACAGCAAATACTATCCTGGGGTTGAGCCGACAGGTTCTTGGGCTGCAATACCCTATGTGCCCTATGCAGCTTGATAATGTTGGACGGAGGAGCCCCAAGGAGTTCATTGAAAATAGTCTGTAGAATTGAACCAGGGGCTTCAGAATCCACAATCTCAGGGACCCCTCATACATATTACACAGGCACCCTCTGTTATCAAGGTCTTCCAGGTTGGATTGCATGTCCTCCCTGACCTTTTGCTGTGTCAATAGTAGCTGGTGTAGCTCTGCTACATGTGTTCTGGTGGTATCATGTTCCTCCTCTAGGGCTTCTATCCTGCCAGTTAGGTCTTACAGATCATGCCTCACCCCTGCTATCTCTGATCTACAAGTGTCCTTAACCTCATTAATGAGGTCTTAAAAGTTCTCTTTAAGCTGCTTTCACATAGCGATTTTCTTCCATCCGTGGCTGTCTGAAGTAAATCGGACAGCCACGGATCCGATTTGGCCCCTATGTTATCCTATGGGGGTCGGATCGGATCGGATTTGGCCTAATTGCCATCCGATTTCGTGGGATCCGATTTGTGTCCGATTTTTTGCTATACCCAAAATCGGAGACTGCTCTGATTTTGGGCACAGAAAAAAATCGGATCCCACTAAATCGGATGATAATTAGGCCAAATCCGATTTGATCCGTGGCCTTTAACATGGGGGCCTATGAGCGCAAGTCCGAGGAAACAGCTGATCGTTCCCCGGACCCTATTTTAGTGTACTGAGCATGCTACTTTCACTTCTGCAATGTACAATATACATTGCAGAAGTGAAATTAAGTAAAAGAAAGAGTAAAAAATAAAAATTCAGTATTCTCACCTATTGCGATCCACCGCTGCCTCCAGCAAGGTCCGGGTGCTTACAGGACCTGCGATGATGTCACAACCCGGCAGCGTCATCGGGTCACATGACCGCAGTTACTGCGGTAACTGTAGTCATGTGACCCGATCAGTGGATCGGCTTGTGACGTCACCGCAGGTCCTAAAAGCACCCAGACCTTGCTGGAGACAGCGGCAGATTTCGGATAGGTGAGAATACTGATTTTTTATTTTTAACTCTTTCTTTTATACTATATTTCACTTCCGTAATGTATAATATACATTGCGGAAGTGAAAGTGCCCTGCTGTGTCTGGATCCATGATAATCACGGACACAGAATAGGTCACCCCCTGTGGTGTTCTTTCCTGTTCGTGTGGTCCTACAAAAAGTAGGATCGCACGGACAGGAAAAAATATGCAATGTGAACCCAGCCTTAGAGGGAAGATTTTCAAGTATGCCCCGACAATCCATGAAGGGTGCACGTGGGCCTTTAAGGTACCCTTCAGCCAACGATGGTGTGAGGCTGCTAAGCTGCTTGTGGGGAGGATGGGAGTAATCCCCAAGGCTGCGCTGGGAGCAAGAAAAGTCCTGTGACCACACTCACCCAGGATCCCCCTGTCCATGTGCATATCCACTGGTGATCATGGCCTGGGATGGGGGATGTGGGGAAGAGACATCCGCCCCCTCCCCCTTAAGGCTGGGGGCTGGAGCTGTACAGGCAGCCGGGGAAGCCGGGCATCTGTTGTGGCTGCTCGATCACGGATGTAACATGAGCCTCCTCCGTCTCCCAGCCGCCATTGGCCGTCTCCTTCACTTCATCCTGCAGCGGAGCACGGCAGATGGCGTCCTCCTCCTCTCCATGCGCCAGGGAAGATGGCACCCGGGCCCCCTCCAGTGACTGCTCTAGGCCCAAAAAGGTTTCCAATGTGGTCCACTGCACCAGCGGGCCTGCCGATGTCTGCTTTTAGTTTTCTTTAGTTAGAACAATTTAATCTTGATTATATATTTACTGAGAATATTTGTAAATGTATTCTATTGATTTATGTCCAAGACTTTCTTTACTTTTTCTATGAGTCTAAGATTATTGACAAAACATACTATGTACATCAACTCATAGTTTGTGTCTGGTACGTCATGACTCTCAGGGGCGGACTGGCCCAGGTGCCCCCTGGGCTGGTGGTGCAGTCCACATCTAGGGCCGGCCCCCTACAGAAACGCTTTGCGGCCGACGCGGCGATACCACGGCACATGGCGTCGGAGCCGGTGAGATGATAGCGCAAAAACACCTGCCAGCACCCCCCCCCCCCCCCCCCGCCGGTCCTCAAAAAGTTTCTACTGGCACCCCCCCCCCGTCCTCACAAATTTCTACTAGCACCCCCTGAAGACCCCCCCCCGGTCCTCACAAATTTCTACTAGCACCAAACACCCCCCCCGCTCCTGCCCCCCCCGCTTTTCAACCCAGGGCACCCAGTGCGAAACAGCCAGCCCCTGATGACTCTAATATGTTCTAGATTGCTGACGATACTTTACTTGTTTGTTATGTGAACAGTTTATATCTATGTTCAATAAAAACATATTTACCAAAAAAAAATACTCTGCACCCTCTCAGTCCAGTCCTGTAACATCATGCCACACCTGTGTATTTGGGGATGTTCTGGAGTAACTCTGGAGTAACTCTGCTACTAGCACATGCCCTCCCTGATTCGTCGCACCTGCCAGGGGTTCCGCGACCAGTGGTAGGTTGCTGGTGCAGATAGTTAATTTCTTTCCTCGCCTCCATCCATGACAAACACTGGATTCTGCCGACTACGCCAAAAATGTAGACTGGAGGTCTAAATGAAATCCAGTGAGTCACAAACTGAGACCAAGGCAGAAATAAGCAACACTTTCTTTACTGGAAAGGGATTGGAGTAAGATTCAGGATAGGATGCAGGTTTTCCTAGGACCACTACGGTATTCTTATTAGTTACAGTCACTCAGCATAAAGCTGAAATCAATGTGCCAATTCCAAAGTTTTATGGCTAGTGTGGATTACACTGAAGAACAGGAACCAATTTACCTACTAGCTACGCAAAACAAAGTCTTCTAATTAGCTGTTTTATGGGAACTCCTGTAATGGCACACTGAATACAAACTTAACAAAACTAATAAGACCAATGCATGAAAATACATCAGTTATTATTACACCCCTAGCCTTGGGAAACCTGGATATCTAAGGCTGCCTTCACACTTGTGTTTGTGTCCGCATGCGGAGCGCATGCAGACGCAAACGCAGTGCAACGCAGAATCTCCGCATGCATTCACATTAGTATGGTGCCCAGGCAGCCAATCAGCTGTTTCGGGGGCGGCCTGGAGGAGGAGATCAGCGGTGGTGATCTCCTCCTCCTGACCACAGCTGATCTCCCACCGGTGTCGGTGCGGAGATTTGAAGATACAGCTGATCTGACAGCTGTTTAAATCTCCCGCGCTGACACCGAATAGGGGATATCGGTGCAGGAGATATGAAACAGCTGATCGCTGCTTGAAATCTGCCGTGCGGACCTCACCTATTCGGTGTCAGCTGTCAGATCAGCTGTATCTTTAAATCTCCCGCGCCGACACCGGTGGGAGATCAGCTGTGGCTCTGGATGATCACCGGCAGCCACCAGGAGAGATTTCAATGAGATCCGCAGCGTTCTCCTGCGCTGTCATGCGAAGGACACTGCGGATCCATTGAGATCCATGCATTTTTTGTGCGCTTGCGGATAAAACAAGCACCCGCGAACGCACAAAAAATGCAACATGCTGCGTTCGGAGTGTGGAGGAGGGTGCATAAATTATGCGCATCCATACGCAAACGCAACCGAACGCAGCCAAAATGCAGGCACATGCGTTCCCATGTTGAACATAGGAATGCATTTGGCTGCATTCGGTGCGCTGCATGCCAAACGCAAGTGTGAAGGCACCTTAAGGTCACGGTACTGTTAACTTCTGGTTGAGTCCTACACAGGCCTGTGATTCACTTTGGCTGCAGCCATTCCCAAGAATCTTCAGTACCAAAAAACAACTATAACAAAAGCAAAATGGGTCCGTATCTTGTCAGCGGATGCCGAGCACACACAACGGGGGCTTACGGTTTTTGAGCCTCAGAGTATGTTCAGCGGAAGTGACTACACCAGGAGCTTCTCATCATGGACGACAGAGAATTCAATCAGTTCTCTAGCACTAGTTCACAGTTTCCCTGGCAGCGGACTGCCTGCTTCTTCACGGGGAAGATGTTCATTGACCTCTTCTGAGTGCTTGGCCTGTTCAGCACAAAATCTCTAGTCCTTCCAGCATGGACTTCCACTGAACTCACAAAGAGTCACACACACCTCACATGTTCTGCACTCGTCCTAGTGCTGAAACACAGCTTTATCAGGGAAAGGGACTATGAACTTCCACTGAGAAGCCTGCAGAGATTCTTCTTCAATTTCTGCTTTTACACTGCTGAGCAGTGAATGCTTCTCATTTTCCTGCACATCAGACACTTCACTACTCTTCCCTTTACCTTTCTCAGTCTGCAGCTCAGCCCCAGGGGTTTCCCAGGCTCCCTGCTTTCTCTCCTCAGGCATGAAACTGCTGGGTCCTAGTGCTCTTGAGTCGGTCGACAGGGTAGAGGGTACTCGGATACTGGGACAGGTTGCTGCTTCAGTGGGGATCACGGCTGGTCGGTTCCCAATTCCGTGTCCTGGACCCTCAATGGTGGGTGGGGGTGATGATGATGGGGGAATTGTAACGTGACGCCACCTGTGGTACCTGGTAATAGGGTTATCAGCACTGTGGCCGGCCGCTGAGGTGATGGAAATGCAGCTTTGGTAGTAGGTGGAGCTTTACCTCAGGGCAGCGGGGTTGAAGATGGGAGTCGCAGTCCTCACCGATGCTACAAATGCTGTAGACACCAGATCAGCTCAAACAGTTCTTTCTTTTCACCAGGTGAAATTGGTACACGGTACAGTCTGGGTTAACCGGGAGCCGTAGTCATTGATTTTGGAGACTTTTCCAGAGTCTGTCAGAGGTGTCCTTAAAATGGCTCTCCTGGTCCTTTTCCCTTCTGTGCCCTGATGGCCGTCTGTACTCCCATTCGTGAGTCTAGTCTCTAGTCCTCGGGGTCTGTTGCCTAAAGTCTCTATACTTCTCAGCGTCGTGAACCCAGCTGCGGGACTGATGTTGGACTACTTCATGTTGGGCCCAAGCAGGTGATAGCATGAGGAAAGCGGGAGATATTATGCATACAGAGGTTAAACGATGGCTGAGCTCACAAGAAATCATGGACAAATTTCATATAGAAAGGAGACACTTTCTACAGGTCATGCAAGTCCTCTCTGTTTGCCTATCTAGACTTCGCATGTTATTTAATGAAATGAGTAAGTAAGTAATCTTTATTTATATAGCGCCAACATATTCCACAGAGCTTCACAATTCAGAGGATATTCGATACAATAATATGATAAAACACGACAAAATACAAAAACAATACAATACAGTTATCAGAGAATACAATACAATACAAAAACAATACAATACAATACAAAGCATAATACATTACAATCATTAGAGCAAAATAATGACAGCCCTGCTCATAAGAGCTTACAATCTAACAATGAGGTGAGGGTGACACAAAGTACAGGAGAATGGGTGGGGTGATAGACAGAGATGAGGGAGGAAATGTAGGGAGGTGATGCATTGTGAAGAACTTTGTGGGTGAGAGCAAGCAGCTTGAATTGGATCCTATAGTGTATAGGCAGCCAGTGCAGTGACTCGCATAGAGTAGAAGCGTCCAAGTAATGGTTAGATAGATAGGTGATCCTGGCTGCTGCATTAAGGATGGACTGGAGAGGAGAGAGTCTGGTACAGGAGATTGTTGTGAATTCTGCTTGTGAGCTCCCTCCTGTGGTTGTGGCTGGTAATGCAGTTGATCCTGTTTTGCAGTCTTGGTCAGGTGAATTGGATAATTGGAATTCAGACTGGGGTATTTAGGTTTGCAGGATTTGCTCAGTTCTTGCCAGTCGTCAATTGTTCCTGGAGGTGTTTCACCTCTGCCTGGTCTCTTCCTGCCCTGCTGCAAAACTTCCAAGCTAAGTGAATGGTTTTGTTTTCTTGTGGCACACATGCTGTGTGCTTGTTTTGGAATTGTCTATTTCTGCTCAGAGTTGTGGTTTTTGTGGATATTTGGTCTGCATGTCTGTCTTAACCTGCTCTCTGTTAGGAAGTTTTCTTCCTAGGATTTAAGTGCTATTCAATTGTTGTTGGCTTGTACAGCTTTTGATTGTGTCATCATAGTTGGATTCACAGGAGTTCCGCAGATTTACAGGGCGCCGAGTCTTGAGTAGACTCAGGGGTATTTTTGTATTATCTGCTGTGGATATTTTTGAAAAGATTTTTATACTGACTGCAATAGTATTCTGTCCTGTCTTTACCTATCTAGCTAGAGTGGTCTCATTTGGTAAATTCTGTTTTCTGGCTGAGTTATTACTCACAGTCGATATTTGTAGGGGGCTTCCTATCCTTTGGGGGTTCTGCTCTGAGGCAAGATAGAATTCCTGTTTCTATCTTTAGAGGTAGCTAGTTCTCCCGCCGTGTTGAGGTGTCTAGGGTATGGTTAGTCACATCCCACGGCTACTTCTAGTAGCGGTGTTAGGTCAGGAACTGCGATCAGTAAAGGTACCACTTACTCCTGTCACTGGATCATAACAGGAGATGCCAATTAAAAGAGAATTACAATAGTCAAGACGGGAGTGAATTAGGGCCACAGTGAGGGTTTTTTGTGGTTTCCAAGGTGAGAAAGGGGCAAATTCTAGAGATGTTCTTCAGGTGCAAGCGGCAAGAGTGGGTGAAAGATTGTATATGCGGGGTGAAGGAAAGATCAGAGTCAAACCTAACACCCAGACAGCGAGCCTGCTGACTAGGCGTTATCGTGGTGCCACACACTGAGAGAGAGATGTCAGATTTAAGGAGGTTAGTGGCGGGCGGGAGCAGAAGAAGTTCAGTTTTGGAAAGGTTGAGTTTCCGATAGAGAGCGGGCATGATATTGGAAACTGCAGTTAGACAGTCGTTGGTGTTCTTTAAGGTCGGGAGCTGAAGTGTATGATTGTTTTTTGTTTTTTTTTCCATTCTTTATTTAAATTTTCCAAAGTAACAAAACATGGTACAAAATATTATCTTTTCATACATGTTACTTATCTATATTAGCAACCATGTCATCTTTATATGATATTTTACCATGAGAAACATATTCGAAATCTACAACAAATGGTTTCCATTCTTTTGCATAGATATTTTAACGATACAAAATCTATATTGCTTATTATAGAAATATAGGAGTGTGAAAAACATTAATATTTGAAAATGTAGAAATATATAGCTGTATGACTGCCACAGCTGCGACCACGGAATAATATCCCATCATCCAAGGAGCCTCTCACGCATCCTCAGACGATGGGCAAACGACAAAATAGGTGTGTGGGGAGGATCAGTGACAACCATCGCGCCCCCTCCTCAATTGTCTTTGTCACCGTTTCCCACCCTGTCCCTCCACGGTTGCCATGTCTTGAGGAAGGTTTCGTGGGAATATGTTTCCCAGCTTGAAAGTTCTTCCAGTCTATGTATTTCTGAAATTTTATTTAGCCAGTCCTTCACTGTGGGTGCGTGCTGTTGCTTCCATTTCTGAACTATTAGATATTTTGCAGCTCCCACCATCACTGGTGCTAGCCCATGTTTTTTGGGATTAAAGTTGTCTGATGGGAGCGATAGAAGTGCCTACGCTGCGGTTGAGATTCATGAATTTTAATATTGTATTAATTATTGTCCAGAAGTCTTTCAGTTTCTGGCATGTCCAAAATATATGGGTCAGATTGCCTCTCGATACCCCGCACCTCCAACAATTCGGGGACTCTGTTAACCCCAAGTGATATAGTCTTTCAGGGGTGTAATACCATCTTGAGAAAAGCTTATAAGACATCTCCTGTAGTAGTACACATCTGGAGAAGCCATGCGAATTTTGACAGAGTTTTGCTTTGTCATCTTAATGATAGCGTGATACCGAGTTCAACCTCCCAAGAATGTATGGAAAGTGGAAGAGTAATTATTGTGTTATCAAGTAGATTATTATATATTTTGGAGATAAGTTTAGGGATTCGTGGTTTCACATTCACCAGTATCTCCAGCCACTTCCACCTAGTAGGTTCCTTCAGTGGGCACCTGAGTTTTTTCATATAGTGAGCCACATGTAGTTCCTGAAGGAATGTCTGTGGTCGTTTCTTAGCTTCAATCGGCCACATATTCCTACATGGGATGTCTCCTCGTAGTAACCTAGAGATGGGTTTGTTTGGGAGAGTCTTCTAAAGGCCGTATAGGTCCAAGAATTCAGCGTCTATTAGATATGGTATCATCATTATCGGGATTTTATCTAGGAACCCACATTCAGGGAAGCGCATCGGAACTAGCGTCCGTCTTACAGCTAGAGTGGTGGCTAGAATCTCATCAAATCCATCACTGTCCGGAAGACTATTTGTCCATAATAGACTATTTATCCTAGGGTGTAAAAGTTGGAGTTCAATGTGTGTTTTGTTTTCTTTAGAGGCCATCTGAGTGAGCCTCAGCCATCTCGCCAAGTGTATGGCTCTCATGGTAGGAGATGAGATCCGGTAGTCCCAGACCCCCTCTCCTCTTAGGGAGCATGAGGATCTTAAATGATATCCTAGCTCTTTTGTTTTTCCACACGAAGTTTGAGATTATTCTATTTAGAGAACGAAAGAACAGGTTGGGAAGGCAAATTGGCACCATATTCATGACGTAGAATATTTTGGGGAGGATATAAGATTTTCTAATATTGACTCTTCCCAGCCAGGAAAACAGCGGGAGGTCATATGTTCTCAGTACATTTTTAATATTACCAATGAGCGGCATAAAATTCTGTGTATATAATGAATGGGGGTCATTCGTAATTTGTATGCCTAGATACTTTAGCTTATCTTTGGGCCATTTAAAGGGTGTGGAGTCCCAGAGGGCCCGTACCTCTTTCCTGGAGACTGTTATGTTTAGTGCTTCTGTCTTATCTAAATTTATTTTGAAATTAGATAATTCCCCAAAAGTGTCTAGGAGGCTCAAGAGCTCCGGCACCGCCACCGACGGGTTGGATATCATAAGTAATAAGTCATCAGCGAAAGCCGCCGTCTTCACCTGAATGGATCCTATGTTAATTCCTTTTATGTTAACATTTTGACGGATCGCCTGCATTAACATTTCCATAACCACCAACAACAAAGTCGGGGAGAGAGGACATCCCTATCTGGTCCCATTGCTTATGTTAAATTTATTGGATAAAAGGCCATTCACCCTGACCCTTGCTGTGGGAGAAGCATATAAGCCTAAAATCGCTTCTATGAAGGGGAGGGGAAAGGCGAATTTGCGCAGCGCGTGATCCATGAATTGCCAGCTCACCCAGTCAAAAGCCTTCTCGGCGTCCGTTGAGAGGACGACAAGAGGCTTCCCCATGCGCCTAGCGTACGAGACCACTTGTAAAACTTTAGTTGAATTGTCCTTTCCCTCTCGCCCCCCCACAAATCCGGCCTGGTCAGGGTGAATAAGGTCTCCCAGGACCAAATTGATTCTGTTAGCTAAACGTTTTGCCCATAATTTCATATCCGCGTTCAATAATGAAATTGGTCTGTAATTGTTGCACAAGGTGCTGTCTCTCCCCTCCTTTGGTTTTACATTTATATAGGCTTCCAGGGCCTGTGGTGGTGGGATAGAGCCCTATAATAAATTATTAAATAATTGTTCTAGATATGGTATTAGTGTATCTGCAAATTTCTTATAATAGATTACAGGGAATCCGTCGGGGCCTGGTGCCTTTCCGTTTGGCGTAGATGCCAGAGTCTCCTCCACCTCCATTCTCGTTATCTTGGCTTGTAATAATATTTGGCCTTCAGGTGTTATGTCAGGTAATTTAAGTGTGTTGAGAAAGGTTTGTATTTTGTCATTAGCAGCAATAGGATCCAACATCGAGTCTGAAGAGTTTAAGTTATATAGGGTATGATAGTAATGTCTGAATGCTTCTGCAATGTCTTCCGATTCTATTAGGTCTCCTTCGTCTTTCTTCCGGATTCGCTGAACAGAACAGCTTTCTTTTTGTTTTTTAAGCATTTTTGTGGTTAGTTTGCTACCTTTATTACCGTGCATATAGATTTGATGTCTACAGCGAGCAAATATTTTGGCTGTGGTAAAGTTCAGCAAATCCTTCACTTTATTACGGAGTGACGTCAAATCTGACTGCGTCTCTTTGCTTTGTTTATTCTTATGCAGTCTCTCCATCGTGCTGATCTGATGTAGCATTGAGGAGATTTCCTTCTCTTTGTGCCTCTTAACGTAGGATCCCAAGGCTATCAACTCTCCCCTCAACACCGCCTTATGTGCTTCCCAAACAATTGGAGTGACCGTGTTATTTGTTATATTTTCTCTAAAATACCTTTTCAGGGAGAAATTGATTTGGGCTAGGTGGTCGGGGTTACACAATAGTGTTTCATTCAGTCTCCAGGACAGGGTTTTTCTAGGGAGGGTGGAGATCACGAGCATGGTCAGAAATCGTTATATGACCTATCAAAATTCTGCGGATTAATTTAATTGAATTTTCTTGTATTAGAAAATAGTCGAGTCTATGATACGTGTTATGTGGGACCGAAAAATATGTATAGTCTTTGGTTGTAGGATGTTCTATTCTCCATGGGTCCACCAAGTGCAGGTCTCTCAACCTATTAAGGAAGCTACCCCTTTGTTTTAATGAAGTAGAGGATTTCCCATTTGATGCATCTGACTCACCGTGGCCAGCTGACTCCGGTTGATACAGGCGATGCTTCCTTCCTCCTTGTCACGGGTGGACCGCGCCTGCCGGTAGTGGGGCCCGGTGTAGTGCAGATCAAAAGTGTTTGAAGACGTCTTGGGGAACAGATTAAAGGGGTTTTAGTTTATTCGTGACGCCACCTATGAGTAGATTCGGTAAGGACTACCGACGCTGCGGAACCTCCGGGGGATGGACAGCAGCAAGATGTTACGCTCCCCACAGGCTGAGCGGTGATCCCCGGAGGCTGGAGCTGCTCAAGATGTTGTGCGGCAGCTGCGGTTACCTTGTTGTGCGGACGGACAGTTCATAAGGAAACACAGACACCGAAAGTCTCTATAACGGTTCTTTACTGTAACCAGCAAGCAGTACATGGTATACAGTGGTTGAGTAGTAGACCGGGTGGACTCAGCAGTGATAGTGTCCCTCAGAGATCCGCAAGTGTTCCTCCATTTTACCTAACTTGTTTGTTGCCAGCGTCGCCCAGGAATACCAGGTCGGGTACGGGAAGGCTGCTTCAATGCCCTATCCATGATGTACGTTCTGGATTCTTTGGGGAGCCTTGGATCCCTCAGTGGGTACACCGCTGGTTAGACGACTGGAAACTGGCTGGTGGTGGGGTGCTCCTGTGAAGCTGGTCCTCCACTCTTCTGGTTCGCGTGGCAGAGGTGAACTGCTGCCAGCTTCGGTACCAGTGAACCGGCTGTGAGTTGTGGGCACGGGAGTCTTTTGGGAACCCGTGTAGATAATGCCCAATCCCGGTGGTTAAGGCCTCAGGTGCTGAGCCCCCGCTCCTCTCCAAGCTCTAGTCTTAGACCTTTCTTCTCCGAGTTCTAGACTATTCTCTTCTGTCTAGATTATTGTGTTTTACTCCACTACCCTAACACTCCACCCACCAGGACCTAGGATTGGCCCTCTGTTCTAGGTGTTGCATGTTGGGTTGGATCTCAAAGTTAACTATATCATTGCTGAGTCAGAGGATATTGCGGCTGCATTTATGGCTGCAATACCCTTCTGTGACGCACTCGTTGCGGGGCGCCACACATCCATCATTGGGTGCAAAGTCAACATAAAGTCGCCCCCTACTATTAGCATTCCCTCTGTGAATAAACGTAGCGTATCTAAGGTTTTAAGGAGCCAGTTAACCTGACCCTAATTTGGTGCATAGATGTTGGCTAATGTAATTTTCGTGTTAGCCAAGACCCCTTTAACAAAAATGTATCTGCTCTCTGCGTCAGATAAATGGTCTTTCACTTCAAATGGGCAGCCTTTTTTAAAAGCAATGCTGACTCCCTTAGACGCTGTATTGGAGCAGCTATGTATCCAAGTGGGGTATCGAGAATATGTAGTATTAGGTGTCCTTCCTTTTTTAAAGTGTGTTTCCTGGAGAAATAGAATTTGTGCTTTGTTTTTATTTAATAAATGTAGGATCTGGCTACGTTTTGTCGGTGCATTCAAACCTTTCACATTGTAGGAGGCCACGATGACCGTCCCCCCCTTCCCTCTTTCAGCCGTAGCCATGGGAGCCATTGAATAGCATCGTCTGCATCATACATCTGTAAGAGAAAACCGTCAAAATACATACTAAACTATTTACACAAAAGTAATTCAAACTCATCTTTTGCAGGGGGGGAATATATTTCCCAATTTAGAAAGATGAGTATCCTAATAGGACCTCAAGTGGTGGTGGAATTTTCAATTTTATAAAAGTAACACAATTAAACCAGAAAATAAGTGGTAAAGAAGTTTAACACAGTCTGATAACAACATCTTAATTACTAGTTTTACAAGTATAAATGTTTTCTGAGTCTTTAAGGGCATACTCAGTAAGATTCAGGGGGTGCTGCCTAGGTTGTCTCCCCCTTCAACCCTTCCGCTTAAATTCTATGTCTATGTCTTACTTTATTTGTTTTGTACCTCATTACCTTTAAGGGTCCCTGGAATAGAGTAAAAGTGAAGGAAGAAGGGAAGGAGGTATAGGTAGGGCTGGATAGTCGGAAAGGGAGACGAACAGTAAGTGGGGTTTTGGAGGGTGAGAAAGAGGGAGGGAGACCAAGAAAAATGGTTTCACATATAGTAAATCCCTCTAAATCAGCGGACCGGCCCATTAAATGTCTGTATACTTAAGATTAATCTACTCTGGAATCGTAAAGCTTCTTAGAAGAAGACAATCATCGTCCGTCCTTGTGCCTCCAAAGTAAGACCTATATAAGAAGTAAAAAACAAAAAAAACAGACAAGCAGAACGTTCTTTCTGGACTCCACAGCGTAGTCGCATTCAGGTTAGATCTCTCTTATTCGGGTTCTTCTTGGATTTCGGGGAAGATGATTTCTTCTTGACAGACCACTCCGTCGGTCTTGTCAATGTTGGGAAGTCCATACCCATATCAACAGGCAGCCAGGATGAAATCTTGATGGGCTCAATCTGAAGTAGTTCCCATGAGTTTGACAAATCTTCTGGAGTTCTTATGGTGATTTGTCGCCCATCTTTTGATATTCCCAAGCCAAACGGAAAAAGCCATCTGAATCTAAGGCCTTTAGCAGACAGAGCATCAGTCAGTGGCTTAAGAATTCTGCGTTTTGCCAACGTGGTTGGAGAAATATCTTGGTAGATTTGTATTGCTGCCTCATCATATTTTATTGGGGATTTTTCTCTTGCTCCTTTGAGTATAGCAGCGGTATCAAGGTAGTTGAGTAGTCCGCATATCACGTCTCTCGGCAACTCTCCAGCAGCCGGTTTAGGTCTCAATGCCCTATGTACTCGTTCAACAACTATGGCTTTTGCTCTGTCAGCGCCCAGAATGTTTGAGAATATTTCCATGGAGACTTTATGGAGAGCTTCTGGGGCATAAGATTCGAGTATCCCTCTCAGGCGCACATTTTTGCTTCTACTTCTGTTTTCCTGGTCTTCTATAGATAGGAAGATAGTGTTTAGATGTTTCTGGTGGACCAGGACATGGTCTTTTAGTATGTGTGATGCATCTATCATATTTGTTTGATTGTTCTCTAGTGTCTCCACTCTGTGTCCCATTTGTTGTAGGTCTGCACGCATGGCGTTGATCTCTCTTGACAGTTGTTTCGTGTTATCTGCCAGTAGTTTCCTCATGAATGAGCGAGTTAATGGTTCCTCTATTATTGAGTCACAATCAGATTCCTCCATGCTTAGATCAGAGTGTCCCGTAGCCTGAGAAGGTTGTGCGTTTTGCAGTTTTGATTTTGGGTGGAACGCTGTAGAGTCTTTCTTTTTTGTTAGGTACTTATCCAATTCCCCTTGAGGGTTGTTATTTCCTGTTTTTGTGTTATGCCTCGTTAAACTTTTTGCCCGATCCGATTGTGTGCGTACCATTGTCATAGAAGTTTGATCGGGCGTCGGTTTACCACCACTTGAGGTCTACAAGTCTGTTAATACATCCTGATCATTGCTTCGTAGTGTTCTGCAGGGAAAGGGAGCAATTTGTATATCAGCAGAAGTTTAGTGTCAATTGGGTGGAGAGAGGTTTAACTGGGTTAACTAAGCGTAGTGACGACTGGACACAAGGTGGCAGTCTAGAGCATTTTCAGGTAGAAAGTTAGATAATTTCTCAATTCGCCCACCAAATGGCGTCCTTAGTTTACATATTTTTTGTATAGTGAGATGATATTGGAGTCTCTCCCAGTTAGTTAACACTGTGTTGGACCTGTTAAGAGGCTGCAGTAGTGAAGCACAGCCAGAGTAAATCTGCCAGATAAACTCAAAAGTCTGGATACTGGCAGTTATGTCTCTTTGATTTTAATAACCTGCAGCTCAGAGTCAATTTGTAAATTTGAGCGGTCGATTTAAGGTGCCTTAACACAGTGTATATATAATGTTGCTTTCTGAGGAGAGGGGAGGACAGGTGTGGATCTTTGCTCTGTCTGCACACTGTCTAATGTTGTAGCCGTGTCCCTCCTTCTCCCCACAGACCAGGCTGATTTAGTGAACAATCGCCTGTGTCTGTTATAATGTCCAATGGGGGGCAGTCAAATGGTGCAGGGGAATAACGGCGAGCTCCGTACGCCTCCCTCACCCCCTGTCTTAGGCTCCTTCTGCCACCTCCGGCAGCTCACCGCCGCACATAGGGGACTATCTCCAATGAGCGTAGTTTAAGCTGCCAGGAAAGCGGGCGTCAGAACTCACCGATGGCAGGCGCCGGTGGAGTTCAGCTGTCTCCAGGGGGAGAGGCGGCGGGTCCGGCACTGGAGCGCCAACTCTCAATGACAGTCCGGGGTCCTCCCAGCGGGCCAGGCGGCAATCCCTCGGTCCCGTCCGGCTGCAAAGTCCAGCGCTCAGTGTCGGCGGCGGGACTCACTCTGCACTGCACCTCAACTGACTCCGCAACGTCGGCGCCTCTCCTCCCGCCCGCCGCTGCAATCCCTCTGCTTCACAGATCCGACAGGTGCGAGGGTCACACACCAGGCTCCGGGGGTCCCACCGTTTCTTTTTTTTAATCAGATAGTGTTTATTAAATTTTCCAACATAACATACATAATAAAAGAAAAAAAAACATTGCAAGCGGAACATATCCGACTCGCTCCAACCCCCCCTCCCTTAGCTCGGTCTAAAAACCATCTCATAGAGTAAAAAAAAACCTTCTCAAATCACATATACAATGTGCACATGCCATGAAATTATACGTCAACACCATTATAAGCACACGGAGTACATCTAACATAAGAAGGAAAGCAGAACAAAGAAAAAATGAAAACAGAAGAAAAGTAGGTCAAAAAGCATATTAATATTGACAGCAGTCACTGCGCCTACAAATTCCCTGAGGATAAACCCGGGGCCTCCAACCATCCCACCCAAATCTTCTCAAATATATTAGGACAACCTCTCTTGGTATAAATAGCCTTTTCCCGGCATATCAGAAAATTAATTTTATTAATATATTCAGTACGTGAGGGAGCTTTGTCCGATATCCAGTATGACGCTATAAGTTTTCTAGCGACAAACAGCATCCTGGCCACTGCGACCTTAAGGCACTCATCCCCCCCCACCTCCTCCACATAACCCAATACACAAACTACCGGGTCCCGGGGAATGTCCTGTCTAGTAGTCAAATGTATCAAATTGAGCACTAGAATCCAGAAAATTTGCAGACAGGGGCACGTCCACATCATATGCAGAACATCTGCGTCATTCATACCACATTTAGGATATCCCAAATCCGACCGTAGATTCAGAACAAAGAGCCACTTAGGAGTCCGGTATACTCTGTATATAAGACACAGCTGAGACAAACGAGCAGGCTCACTTAAGGACAGTCTGGGAACCATCTGAAGTATCGAATCCCATTGATCTCCAGTAATGGGACCCAGCTGTTGCATCCACTTGGTCAATGCCTTGATCGGATGCCTCAACCGATCCACACACAGCAGAGCTCCATAAATAAAGGATGTCAAACCTCTGGTGGGTGCCCGTATGCCCAGACTGCTAACTACAACATCCTGGTGTATAGACATGTCTTGTGTCCGGGTCTGCAAGAAATAGGCATGCCTCAGCTGCAAATAGTGAAAAAACATATTGTGTGATAACGGGAAATCCCGTCTCAGTTCCTCAAACGATCTGAACACTCCACCCTCCATCAACTGCGACATCCACCATATGCCTATCCGCCTCCACTGTGCAAATCCAGAAAGCTTGCGCAGTTGTGGTAGATGCGAATTGTCCCAGATAGGGGAGTATTTGGTCAGACCAGTGATGCCTCTCATCTGTTTTAATCTGTCCCATATTTTAACCATGAGTTTAACTGTAGGTAGCCCCGCCACCCATGACTGGAACTTCCCGGCTTCCAGATCAGATAGTGTTGATCCTCTACCCACCAGGTATTGCAGAACCCCCCTACTACCCCTCCCCTCAGTAGAAATATCATCCAATTCCCCCACCAAATGTTGACACTGGGAGGAGATATAGTACAGCCACGGATTAGGTAACGCTAGCCCTCCTTCATCCTTCGGTTTCTGTAAATGTTCTAGTTTAAGTCTCGCCCTAGTTTTTAGCCAGATAAATTCTCTAAAAGTTGCATTTATTTTGTAAAACCTATTCTGAGGCAGCCAAACGGGAGAGTTTTGAAGGACATAAAGAAGTTGTGGCATGACCACCATTTTAAGCAAGTTTACTCTCCCCACCACAGAGAGGCGCAGCTTGGCCCATTCTTTTACCTGCAGCTTGACCCGTGACAGTAAGGGTGAAATATTTAACCGCTCAAAGTCCGTCAATTTGTCGGATATCATAACGCCCAAGTACTTGAACTGTGTCACTACAGGGATTGTATTGATGGGCACTGAAACGCAGACTTGTCCCAGTTGATAATCAAGCCTGAGACCGTTCCAAACATGTCAAGGAGCCGCATTGTGTTACACAGTGAGCTACCAGAGTCCGCAAGGAACATGAGCAGGTCATCTGCGTACAGTGCAATCTTCTCCTCCAGTCCCCCATACCTGAACCCTTCAATGCCCGGATCAAGACGCACACGGGACGCCAAAGGCTCTACCGCCAGAGCAAAAAGCAGCGGGGACAGAGGGCAGCCCTGCCTTGTTCCTCTATATAGACAAAAGGCATCAGAGAGTAACCCATTCGCCCTTATTCGAGCTCTTGGTTCAGAATACGGGAGTCCAACCCAGGCTATAAAGCTCGGACCAAACCCCATACTCCGAAGTGTGGCCCAGAGGTAGCTCCACTCGACGCTGTCAAATGCTTTGGCAGCGTCTAACGACAGGACCACCCTCTCCCCCGCATTATCCGTCCGGACTTGCATATTTAAAAACAGTCGTCTAACATTGATAGCCGTAGACTTCCGGGGCATGAACCCCGTCTGATCCGGGTGAACCAAGGACTAGTATTTTAATGTCTACCGTCAGAAGAGAGATCGGTCTATAAGACCCAGGGAGTGTCGGATCCTTATCCTTCTTGAGTAATACCGTTATTATGGCCTCCCTCATTGAGGGCGGGAGCATCCCAGCGTCCATACTACCCTTAAAGACCTCCAACAACATTGGAAGTAGGACTGCTTGGTATTTTTTATAAATCTCTACTGGCAGACCATCCACTCCCGGCGCCTTACCCGTGGACATAGAATTCAAAGCTATCTCTAGTTCCCCTAACTCTAGCGGCTCATCTAATAGACACCTATCTTCGTCATTCAACCGCGGGAGTTTAGCATGTCTCAAAAAGGTATAAATGTCCTCCCCCGACGAATTAGCATGGGAAGAGTACAGCCCCCTATAGAAAGATCCAAGGATTCTTAAAATACCCGGTGCATCCGTAACTAAGGTCCCATCTGTGTCCCGCAAGCCTGATATAAAGGAAGAATCCCTCTGTGCCGTAGTAGTGATAACTGAGAGCAGATGACCCACGCTCTCTGCATTTTCAAAATATTGAATAGACTGGAACATGCGTTTACGTGACGCTGTCTCTAAAGTCAATTCCGTCACCCTCCTCTGCGCCAACTGCACCCTTTTCTGTGCTGCGGGAGCAAACCGCTGTGCAAGGGCCCTCTCCGCATCCTCCAATTCTTTATATACTAGTTGACAGGCTGCCCTAGTGTTAGACTTCAATTTAGATATCTCCCGGATAAACATGCCTCTGATATATGCCTTCAGAGTCTCCCAGACGGTAGAATCAGAAGCAGAATGCAAATTAAATTCAAGATGCTCCCGGATCTCCACAAGAAAGAGGTCCGCCCCATCCACTAGTTGTATCCAAAATGGGTTAAGTCTCCAAAGTGAAGCCGACATCTCATCCCCCACAGCCCTCCGGATCGAGATGGACACGGGCGAGTGGTCCGACACTGTTCTAGGCAGGTAGTCAACGGCTAAAATATGTCCCAGCATCCGACCATCACCCAGGGCCAAATCGACCCGCGATAGCGACATATAAGTGGAAGAGAATCACGAGTATTGATATACATCCGGATTGCGGCTCCTCCATAGATCCGTGAGGGCCAGCTCCTGAATGAGTGCCCCAAAGGGCGTGCAATTGCCCTCCTGCCGTAGTGGTGCATGGTTAGCCATGTCCCAGTGAGGGTCCAAAATATTGTTAAAGTCTCCCACGAGCACGTAGGGGATCCCCGGATAGTCTTTCAAGATCTTAAGGACCTTGTATATGACCTACTACTATAAGGCGGGGGAAGGTAGACAGAGACCAACACCATTGGTACCGTATATATTTTACAATACAAAAAAACAAACTGTCCCTCCTCGTCTGTGACCGCCCGATAGCATATAAACTGAGCACCCGAATGAATCAAGACACTAACTCCCGAGAATATTGCGAATACGTAGCATGGTAACCACATTGTATCCACCTCTTGTCCAACAGGCTCAGTGTCCCCGGGGTAAGATATGTCTCCTGTAAACAAATCACTGCTGGCCTTTGGTCGGTCAGAAATGAAAATATAGCCTGCCTTTTGACCGGCGACTTTAGCCCCCTAACATTCCAACTAATGATCTTAAACTCTCCCATACCTGAGTTATAACATTATCAATACAGACGTCCGTCATGCAATGGTAGAAGACATGGTCATGTGCATAAATATAACATGAGACCCAGCATACCCATTGAATTCTCCCCCCCCAACCAAACCTCAAAACCAGGGAGATGGTAATCCCTTTTGCATCAGTCCGTTGGGGATTGAAATCCTAGCCGCCACCCGCTTAAAACAATATAGTTCCCCACAGCACGTTGCATTGTAAACCATCCAGTCAAATACAGTCTCCCCTCCCCCCCTTGTACCCCAACAACCGGTTGTGTACATCTAAACCATTGGAACGTAATTAACATCCCTCCAGGCAACCTTCAACTGCGAATTACAGAGTGAGACAAATTTTCTCAAATAATATCAATGGACCCTTAAGGACAGGGCCTCCTTCAGGCACAGTCAGAATTTTCATTGTTTCGTCGAAGCAGCTGTTCGTTACGGTCCAGCCAGTCCAGGGCCGCGACGGAGTCCAGGAAAAAATGGACTTTATTTTGGGCCTCAACCCGTAGCTTGGCAGGGAAGATCATGGCATATTTAACGCCCACTGCCTGTAGACGTTTTTTTGATGTCAAAGAACTTGGCCCTCATCCTCTGGACCTCAGGCGAGTAGTCGGGGTAGAAGGACACCCTGGATCCCTCCACCATAAGGTCGAAATGCTCCCTTGAGAATCTGAGTATATTATCTCTGTCCCTGTAGTGCAGGAGCTTAGCCAACACAGGCCTGGGGGCATAACCCGGGGGGGTAGGACGAGCAGGAACTATGTGTGCACGTTCCACAGCGTATAGAGGTGTCAAAATATCTGTCCCAACCAGCCCCTTGAGCCAGTTTTCAATAAAAATCGTGGGGTTATTGCCTTCATAACGTTCCGGCATACCTATAATACGCACGTTGTTTCGCCTAGACCTATTTTCTAAGTCATCTGTCGTAGACCATACAGCATCCATTTCTTTTCTAAATTCTTTATGTTGTTTCAAAGCCTTAGATTCAGAATCCTCCAAAGCATCAACTCTCCTTTCCAAATAGCCAGTTTTAGCTTTAACCTCTCGCAGATCATGTTTCACAGTCTGCATAGATTCCTGCATGTGCCCCAGCTGAGTAAGCACCATAGAGATGGCATTGCCACACTGCATAACTGCAAGTAGCACATCCTTAATAGTGGGGTCAGTTGGCATGTGTAGCTGCAGGGTCTGGAGCTGGAGCTTATTTTGTTTCACCATGTCCCCAAAGCTTGGAGTGACAGCCTGCTGCTCCTGATCTCCAGTGGCCGTGGACTTCTCCTCCCCCTCCTCATCCTCCCTCTGCTCCATACCTCCGTTATCAGTCACAGTCTCCTGTACTTCCTCCATCTCTTGAAGGGCCCTCTGCTCAGCCATCTCAGCCCGTGCAAACCGCTGAAGCCGAGCCTTCACCTCCCTGTTCCTGCTCACACTATCAGCAGCTGCCTCTTCCAGAGCGCGCTCTGTAGCAGCGGCGCTATCTTGGAATCCGGCCCCCACCTCTCCAGTCACTCTTCTCTGGCCTTTCTTGGGCATTGCGAGGTCCAGGAAGCGGCGATTTTAGGTGTGCTGTGTTCCCCCACTCTCTGGGTGGCTCCGGGGACGGTTTCCGGCCGTGCTGTGGGGTTATATCCCGGTAATCCTCAGCAGTAAGCGGGAGCTCAGCAGACACACGTCCCGCTTACATGCCGCTAGGCTCCGCCCCCGAGTCCCACCGTTTCTAGTGTCGCAGCAGTTGTCCACCACCTGAAGTGTATGATTGGGTGTCATCAGCATAAAGAAAGTACTGAAAGCCAAATCTGCTGATGGTTTGTCCAATCGGTGCCGTGTAGAGAGATAAAAGGTCCAAGGACTGAACCCTGAGGGACCCCAATAGTGAGAGGAAGAGGGGAGAAAGTGGAGCCAGCAAATGATACACTGAAAGAGCGGTCAGAAAGATAGGAAGAGAACCAGGAAAGAGCCGTGTCCTTAATGCCGATGGAGTTCAGCATGTAGAGTAGGAAATGGTGGTCAACAGTGCAAAGACTGCAGAGAGATCAAGAAGAATAAGCAGAGAGTGGTCACCATTACGTTTTGCTGTTAGAAGGTCGTTGGTCACTTTGGTGAGAGCAGTTACTGCAGAATGTAAGGGGCGGAAACCAGACTGTAATGGGTCTAGAAGAGAGTGTGTGGAGAGGTAATGAGTGAGGCGGGAGTAGACCAGGCGCTCCAGGAGTTTTGAGATGAAAGGAAGATTGGAGACTGGTCTGTAGTTGTTTGTGCAGGATGGGTTGAGAGAGGTTTTCTTTAAAAATGCATTAATGATAGAGTGTTTGAAAGAGGAGGGGAAGATGCCAGAAGAGAGGGAGAGATTGAAGATTTTGGTTAGGTGAGTGGTGACCCCCAGAGAAAGAGACTGGAGTAGGTGTGAGGGGATAGGGTCAGCAGTGCATGTGGTGAGACGAGAGGAAGAGAGGTGCCTGGAGACTTCTTCTGTGACTGAGTCAAATGTGGAGAGCGAACTGGAGGAAATGCGGGGAGAGGTAGGGGTAACAGCGATTTGAGGTTGGAAGTTGATTTCCTGACGGATGTTTTCTATTTTCTCTGTGAAGTAAGAAGCCAGATCATCAGCACAGAGGTCAGTGAGGCCTGCACTTTAGGACTGAGGAGAGAGTGAAAGGTGTCAAAGAGTTTTTTTGGTTTCTTGGATAGTGAGGAGATCAGGATGGTGAAGTAGGTTTGTTTGGCAAGGTGAAGGGCAGAGTAGTAAGTTCTTAGCATAAATTTATAGTGAGTGACGTTTTCTGGTGTGCGGGTTTTCCTCCATAGACGTTCAGTACTCCTAGAGCATTGCTGGAGGAATCGAGTTTGCGGAGTAAGCCAGGGCTGTTTCACTCTGTGTTTGGAGGTTCTGAGGGTGAGGGGCGCTACTTGGACCATGGTGTTTCTGAGAGAGTCATTTAAGTAATTTACTGACAGATCGTGACAGGAGAATGAGGAGATTGGGGATAGTGATGAGTATAGAGAGTCTGTGAGTGTATGAGGGCTATTGGCCTGTAGATTTCTGGATGTGTGATAGGTCGGACTGTGCTGGGGTGGGTGAGAGTTTGTGAGTGTAAAGGAGAGAATATTGTGGTCAGAGAGGGGAAGAGGTGAATTATCTAAGGAGGAGATTGAGCAGAGCCGGGCAAAGATCAGGTCAAGGGTGTTACCATGCTTGTGTGTCTCAAAGTTTGAGAGCTGAGCGAGGCCAAGAGATGTGGTTAGAGATAGGAGCTGGGATGCAGATGGGGAGATGGGTTGTTTATGGGGATGTTAAAGTCTCCCAGAATAAGGGTTGGTAATTTTGAGGACATGAAGTGCTGCAGCCACACGGAGAAATGGTCAAGGAACTGGGTGGGTGACCCTGGGGGGCAGTATACCACTGCTACTCTGAGGGGAAGGGAACGAAGTGCCTAACTGTGTGAACCTCAAAAGAGGGGAATGAGAGTGATGGGGCTGGAGGAATGACCTGGAAAGTACATTGTGGGGACAGGAGTAGGCCAACTCCACCACCATGTTTGTTCCCAGGTTTTGGGAATGAGAGAAATGTAAGCCGCCATAAGAAATAACGGCAGGAGACACTGTGTCTGAATCCTAGATCCAGGTTTCTGTGAGAGCCGGGAGATTAAGAGAGTTAGTGAGAAAGAGGTTGTGGATGAAGGGAAGCTTTTTGCATACAGACAGAGGATTCCAGAGAGCGCAGATGAAGGTGAGCAGGTAATGATAATAAGGTTAGCATGCTTTCTATGTGTGGTGGAAGAGGGGTTGAAGTCGGTGGACCAGGATTTGGGGAGATATCTGTTGTGAATTCATTAGAGCTTCCTCCGGTGGTTGTTGCTGGTGATGCAGCTGACTGTGTGGGCTTCACAGGTGATGGTGATGATTGGTGATCTGATTCTTAGAGCATATAATGATTCGAAGTGGATCAATCCTTGCCAGTTGTCTTTCGTTCCTGGAGGAGTTGACATCTCTCTGGTTTCTTTTGCTCTGTGGAATTCTTTGCAAGCTAAGAGATTTTTTTTTTTATATTTTGTTGCACACTTTTGTGTGCTTAAGGTTCTGCTTATATTTTGTCTTATTCTGAGTTGTGAGTTTGCAATTTAATCTGTATATTTGTTTATCTGCTCTCAGTTAGGAAGTTTTCTTCCTAGGAAATTTACCATTCACTATAATCTGTTATTTCCAGTTCTGCTGGCATTTGATTTATAGAAGTCTGCAGATATAGAGGGCACCGAGTCTTAGTGATTCAGGGTAATTTTTGTACTATCTGCTGTTGGTGGGTTTTTTTATAGTGTTTTATACTGACCACAATAGTATTCTTTTTTTCAGTAAATATATTTATTGACATTTTTAACAGTAAAGACAATAGAAAGAGCCAGTACAATGTCCAGGACTTAATACAAAGATACATTACGTCCCGAAGAGAGTAGCACAGGAGTAGTCCAATAAGGACACTAGCACCTAAAGGGTACATAATTCCCATCTTAAGAATCACCTCTGGACAAGGATCTTATATAAAGAATACAGAACCTATGAAAAGGCAATTGTGGAAATGAGAGAAGAGGAGAGAAAGAGAAAGAGAGAAAAAAGGTTAGGGGAGAAAGGGAGTAAGGAGGGGGGGGGTGTAAGGGAGACCCAGCAATTTAAACGTCCACGAGTTGACAATTACGAATATGTACGCAGCCAAGTAAGGAACCCTGTGCTCTCCTTGAAGGACTGCCAGAGGAACCAGGTGCGTCCCTGTTCGTATGCGGCATCACCATCACCCGCCACCAGTGACTCCAGACGATGTAATCTATCCATTTCAGCTATCCATTCCACTGTGGAGGGGACCTCAGTGGACCTCCAATGCCGGGGAATAACTGCTCTGGCAGCTATTAGGCAGAATCTCATAATCCCCTTCCTGACAGAAACTATCGAACTGGGTATCAGGGACAGTAGGGCCATTTGGGGAGATGGTTCATGACGGACCCCAGTCATCAAGTGAAAGGCATCGAAAACTGAGTTCCAGAAGGGTTGCAGGGACCGCAGGACCACCAAATATGAAGCATAGAGCCAGTGGCAGAGCCACATCTCCAGCAGGCGTCCGAGATCTCGGGGTTAATCCTGTGGAGAAGGGTGGGACACCTGTACCAGCGTGTCAGTAATTTATAATTCCTCTCCTGCGCCTGACTGGACATTGTCATCTTATGTGCAAGAGTAAAGATTTTCAAACTATCCGCCTCAGAAAAGGTAATCCCCAGGTCCCTCTCCCAAGCCTCCATAAATCCAAGTGTGGTAGGGGAAGTGAATTCAAGACCAGGCCGTAGAGCACTGAAACCACGTGAGAGGGACCCTCGGTAGGGAGCATCAGGGACTCAAATGGCGTCAGCGCCCCCATCGGCACACTGGAAAGAAAGCTTCGCAATTGCAGAAACTCTATCCAGGACAGCGGTGTCGTAAGACCAGGGCCCCGTAACCCCCGCACGCCGGAGAGTCCCGCAAGCTTATTCTTCTCCTGACCCAGTCCCACCCTATCAAGTCGTGACCAACACAGATACGTGGATCTATTCATTGCTGGGGGAAAGGCCGGATTGTCAAAAAGGGGACTCAGTCTGCTCAATCGAGAGGTCAGGCGTAATTTCACATAGGATCTATCCCAAAACTTCAAAACAATCTGTGTGAGTGGAGCAAAACTCGACACAGGTAGGCGTCCGGTCCCCCCCAGCCCACAATAGTATTCTATCCTGTCTTTCCTATATAGCTAGTTTGGCCTCTTTTGCTAAGCCTTTTACTCTGCCTGTGTTTGGTTTTCTTTCTCTTGTTTCCCAGTTAATATCTGTGGAAGCTTGCTACTCTTTTGGGGTTCTGCTCAGAGGCAACATAGCTTTGCCTACATCAATATTTAGGAGCATGTAAGTTCTCCGGCTGTGCAGAGGTGTCTAGGTCTGGTTAATTACATCCTACGGCTACTTCTAGTTGCAGTGTGTAGTCAGGGATTGCGGTCAGTGCAGTTACCAACGACTTTTATGTAATCTGAATGTTACTCCTGAGTTATCAGTTCATAACAGATATCGCCTGAGAGGAGCAGCAGTGAAAAGAGAAAAGGCAAATAGTTTTTGTAGTTGTGACTTTGTATCTAATGCCACACCCTGGAACATAGTGGTCTGAGATCACTCAGTATGTTTAAGCATATGGGAGCTCAATAAAGTAGAGGGAAGGAGAGAGAAGCTTATGTGGATGAGAGGTGATGGAGGGGGGATGGGGCGGTAAAGGTGAATGGCAAAGGCACATAGAACAATAGACATTGAAATAAAGGACATGAAGCATAATTTGTAAGAATGATTCTTAATAGATTTTTGTAATCTCATGAGTCTGACCTTATATCACATATGTTCTCCCCCTTTTTTTCTTTTTTTCTATCAAGATACATTGTTTTAAAAAAAGTGTTTTTTATATAAGACAAATCATATTCCTATTATCCTTTTACTCTTATTGTTTTTAGATATTTTTTTCAGACTAGACATTTTTTTGACACACACAATTTTTTAGCACGTTTGGGGACAGGCACTAATGTTGACAGACAATGTTGTTTCTTTTGTTTTGATGAGCATTGATTGACACGTTCCTATGGTTTGTTTACAAACAATTTGACGTCAGACAGGGTCCTCCCTGACTGCTGACGTCATTTCAATTACAGCTACATCATCTTTTGGTGCCTTTTGTTTGTTAAATATGGGTTGATGTCGGTACTATCTTGATGTCCCCTGAGGAAGGAGCTCGGTTTGTGGCTCCAAAACGCGTAGGACAATAAAAGCATCAGTGATCCAGACATCGCCGTGTCCTGGTTTCTTCTTTTCCTGGAGCAGCAGCGCGGACAGTGAGGCACTTCGTCCAAAGGAAATCTATGTTGTGACTACGGTCATCTGTGGAAGTGCGTTTCCTGCAGCAGCTGCTTGATCGCATTTTTAACCAGTTGTGGGTCTCACAACTGGACAAGGTGAGCAGTTTCACATCAATAGCTGACGGTGTGTAATTGAGATAAGACCCTATTTTGCGCATTCTTATTTCTAGACACTTCAATTATGTCACATCTGACCATGGTCATATCTGACCTACTCCATTCAACTTATACCTTTCAAATGACCAAGAAATGAGGCCAGGTGAGAGACAGAGAGGGGAAGAGGGAGCAGGAGGACAGCTCACAGCAGGTAGTAATTAACAGATTGCAGTTAAGAGAACATTTGACTAGCATCAAAGCTGCAGAAAGAGATATAATAAAATGGAAGGAGAATGCTAGGTGTGAGAAGCAAAGCCGTATCAATATGCATTACGTAAATTTGAAGTATGATACATGGAATTGTAGTCAGGGAAAAACAGCAGGGTACCTGTTAACACAGAGGAAGAGGAGCACATAGGATTCTAGATTGCAGTGGGTATTCTGGTTTCAGAGTTCAGACGTACTGAGTTCATATGTTCAGATGTATCATAGAGTAGATCTGAACATCCAGAATGTGAGCAAATCCTCAATATAGAATACTGTAAGACATAAGTTCCTGAAGCTAAAGCAGAACAAGCTGTTTAAGACTTGGGATAAATTAACTGGGGATAAAGATATTGCAGAGACAATTCTACAGGGGTGGGAACAGGTCAAAAAAATCCATTATTTTCAAAGATGGAGGGAGACCTATTTCAAGCTCATGCACACCGCATTATATGGTTTCATATTCCATCCTCTCCTAGATTCCGACAGTATTACAGCGTGCCCTAAGTGTGGAACTGTTGGCCTAATGCATATTGATCTGTATGTATTGCAACAACTATTGTTTGTTTAATATGATGTGATTTTATGTCTGCATGCATATTGTTCAGATGTCAACAAAGTTAAAAAAAAAAAAAAAAAGGGGGTCCTCATTCAGAGACAGGATGTACCTCCCCCTGCTCCCTGTGCACACATTCTAGTGTGGAACTGAAGCTGAAGGTCACAGCAGTTTTCTCTCTCCCGCTCCAGAAACCAGATTGATCCTATTCTCATGTTATAAGCTGGATGTTGTTAATTCTCAATAAATGAACATTCTCTGTTGCTCGCTGTGGACATCACGCTGATTAACGCGCTGCTAACAGGTTATGGGCCCAGGAGTCACAGAGGTCCCAAACATCCAGAGCACAGAGATAGAAAGACAACAGCAAACTGAGAAGAAGTAAAGATGGCCACTACCAGCAGCTCAGCAAAGTTTACAGTGCCAAGCCTAAATAACCAGAACTACCAATCCTGGAAATTCAAGGTGAAGATGCTGCTGATAAGACAAGGTACGTGGAAATACACTCAGGAGCCCAAGCCTGACCCAGTACCACAGGACAGGCTAGAGATGGATCAGAAAGCACAGAGCACCATATCACTCAGCTTAGAGGATGATCAGATTGTGCATGTGTGTAAGTGTGAATCTGCAAAGGAAATGTGGGAGCAGCTGCAGAAAGTACATGAGAGGATAAATCTAAGTAACAAACTCTATTTAATGAGAAAGCTATATCAGTCTAAGCTACACAGTGGCCAGGACATGCAGGACTACATTAGAAGCACTCTAGAGACTGTAGAGCGCCTGTGGGGCATTGGGGAAGATATGAAGGACTTCCATGTAGCAGCACTACTACTTAGTGGTCTCCCAGAAAGCTATGACACGCTTGTAACTGCACTAGATGCACGTTCAGATGATGAGCTTACATTGGAGTACGTCAGAGGAAAGCTTGTAGATGAATATAAGAGAAAGTCAGAAAGTGTGAGCAGCAAAATATGCACCAAGGAAACTGCTTTACAAACACAGGATGCGCCCACCAGCAGAAACCACCCTAAAGAAACACGTGAATGTTTTGTATGCAAGAAGCCAGGTCATTTAAAAGCTGAATACAGAGTCTGGAAAGCTAAAATGAATCAGCTGAAGAAGCAAAACTGTAAACAAAGAGTTAAGAGTGCTATATTTGAAAATAATGATCCTGTGAATACTGAGGCTGCATTCACATTAGTCAATGCATTTAAATCAAAGCATGCGTGGTATATAGATTCTGGTGCGACCAGTCACATGACCAATGACAGAGACTTCTTTACTAAGTTTAACCAAAGCAAGTCAGAGAAAGTGATAATGGCGAATAGTCAGTGGTATGAACTCAGAAGGCATAGGAGATGGTTATATTGATTGTAACATCTCTGCAACGCAAAGCAGAAGGATTCCTGTGAAGGATGTGCTATGTGTGCCTAGTCTTGAAAGTAATCTATTATCCGTGAAAAAGCTTACAAAACAAGGGAATGAAGTTACATTTAAGCACGATAACTGCATCATCTCAAAGGAGGGTCACACACTAGCAAAAGGAAAAATCAAAGATTAACTGTATCAGTTGAAATGTAAAGAGTGTGTATACACAGCTAAGCAAGAAATGCACAAGAACTGTATTCATGTGTGGCACAGACGGCTTGCACATAGAGACCCAGAAGCAATAAGAAAGTTATTTCAAGAACACTTAGCTGATGATATTACAATTGATCCATGTAACCAGACAATGAGGTGTACCAGCTGTATCAAAGGGAAAATGTCCAGAAAGGCCTTTCCTAAGAAAAGTACTACAAGAACAGAACAACTACTAGATTTAATACACACAGATATCTGTGGCCCAATGCGTATTCAGACCACTGGAAAGAAGAGATATTTTCTTACATTCACTGATGACAATTCAAGATACACAGTTGTCTATCTACTTCACAGCAAAAATGAAGTTCCAGAGAAACTTGAAATATATCAAGCTGAAGTATATAACAAGTTTGGGAAATTGCCAAAAATTCTACGTGCAGATAATGGGACTGAATATACAAGTAATGAGACATAGAGCATTTTAAAGAGAAATGGAATCATATTTCAGACTACTGTACCATACAACCCTGAGCAAAATGGTGTAGCAGAAAGAAGGAACCGAACACTCTGTGAAAGCGGAAGGAGTATGTTATTTGTTGCAAATCTGCCTACAGTATATTGGGGTGAAGCTATTATGACAGCTTGCTATCTTCAGAACAGACTACCAGGTGAAGCGACAGAGAAAACTCCATTTGAGCAATGGAATAGTGCAAAGCCAAAACTACAGCACATAAGGATTTTCGGAAGCAAAGCATTTGCACACATTCCCAAAGAAAAACGAACTAAGTGGGAATCTCACGCTAAAGAAGATATTCTGGTAGGTTACAGTGAAACCCAGAAAGGTTATAGAATTCTACACCCAGAGACAAACAAGGTCACAATAAGCAAAGATGTAGTGATTGATGAAAATTTTGTGTCACCCAAGTTTTATGATATTATGCCAATAGTCCAGATGAAGCAACAACAACAATCTCAGTCACAATCACAAGACAACGAAAGGGGGAATGTAGAAGTCTGGCTAGATTCTTTAACCACTGAAGGAACAACAAAAAGCCTAAGTGAACCTGAAATCAGACGATCATCAAGATCAAACAAAGGAATACCAGCTAAAAGTCTATCCTACAGTGTCAAGACACTACCTGAGTCAGAGCCACAGTCATGGGATGAAATGCAAAAACTACCTGCTCATAACAGAAGCCAAAGGTGTATCAACGCCAATTGAATCATCCTACCTGAAACTGGAAGAAGATGACCTGTTGCCTAACAATGAGAAATATCGACAGGCAGTGGGTGCACTTCTATACATATCGACTATGACTCGACCAGATATTACAACAGCAGTTGGAATATTGTGCAGATATGTGGAGAAACCGTGCCAAAAGGACTGGAATGCCGTTAAAAGAGTTCTCCGATATTTAAAAGAGACACAAGGGGTAAATTTAAAATTATCTGCAGCAGGAAATCTAAAACTCACCGGCTATGCTGACGCAGATTGGGCTGGTGATTTGCATGATCGTAAATCCACAAGCGGATACGTATTTAAACTTAGAGAAAGTTCAATCTCCTGGTCTAGTAGAAAACAAGTATCTGTTGCTTTGTCATCCACAGAAGCTGAGTACGGTATGTGTCCGCAGCCTATGCAAGTCAGGAGATCATTTGGCTAAGACAACTGATGGATGATCTTGGTAAACTGTTAACTCAGCCAACGGTGATATATGAGGACAACCAAGGATGCATTAAACTTGCATGCAGTGAGAAGATCAGTGCTAGAACTGAGCACATCGACGTCAGATATCATCATCTACGTGATTTGATAGATCGTGGCATAATTCAGTTTGTTTATTGTGAGACTGATAAGATGTTAGCTGACATTTTGACCAAACCATTGCCACGACCTAGGTTCCAAGAATTGAGAACCACTATGGGACTAACAGAATAAGTAGTTGTTGAGTGTGGGTGTTGGCCTAATGCATATTGATCTGTATGTATTGCAACAACTATTGTTTGTTTAATATGATGTGATTTTATGTCTGCATGCATATTGTTCAGATGTCAACAAAGTTAAAAAAAAAAAAAAAAGGGGTCCTCATTCAGAGACAGGATGTACCTCCCCCTGCTCCCTGTGCACACATTCTAGTGTGGAACTGAAGCTGAAGGTCACAGCAGTTTTCTCTCTCCCTCTCCAGAAACCAGATTGATCCTATTCTCATGTTATAAGCTGGATGTTGTTAATTCTCAATAAATGAACATTCTCTGTTGCTCGCTGTGGACATCACGCTGATTAACGCGCTGCTAACAGGAACGCCTTCAACGAATCTTTGGCACGGGGTGTGGGAATGCAGGGCAGTTAAAGAGTACTGGACTCAGGTTGGGGAAAAGGTTCGATCATGCTGGGAATTCAACTCCCACAAACACCAAGAGCCATGCCCTTTCACCAGTTAAGACCCCGGAGACTCAACCCACAGGAGTTAAAGCAAAGATCCCTAAAAACATTCACACATTCTTAGTTGTAGCCCTAAGCTGTTTTCTGGGCGAATGACTTAAACCAAGCATTCCATCGATGATGACGATAATATCCTACATGAAACACTTACTGTGAATTGAATTAATAGAGGCGGAAAGGAGTAAGGAAAAATCTGAAGGGAAAGTATTTACACTGTGGAAAATATTCATTGCTTTTCACTATAGCCCTCACGAAATATCGAGAATGATCAGTCCCTCGTGCCACACAGGATGATATTGTCTGGAGGATCTGAGCGGGACGTTAAGGGCCTTGGGATCTAACCCAGATGTATAATGTCTGTTAAAGATACAGCATATATTACCATAGAACGACATGCTTGAATATGCAAAAAATTTGTAAAAGAGATTCTCTTTCTTCCCCTATTACCCTTCTAGGCATTCAGCCTGTCTTTTCTTTCTCTCATTATTTCCCCAAAATTTGTGTTACAAGACATTGGCTGAGATCAATTTATGTACAGTCATATGAAAAAGTTTGGGCACCCCTCTTAATCTTACTCTTGTTTTTTGTTTAAAATTGTTTTTTTGCAACAGAACAGCTATTTCAGTGTGATATATGTAATAACTGATGGACACAGTAATATTTCAGGATTGAAATGAGGTTTATTGTACTAACCGAAAATGTGAAATATGCATTATTTCAAAATTTGACAGGTACAAAAGTATGGGCACCCTTCTGATTTTCATGATTTGAATACTCTTAACTACTTTTACTGACTTAATGAAGCACTAAATTGGTTTGGTAACCTCATTGAGCTTTGTACTTCATAGCCCGGTGTATCCAATCATGAGAAAAGCTATTTCAGGTGTCCACTTGCAAGTTGTTCTCCTAGTTGCATCTTCTCTGAGGAGTGGCATCATGGGCTCCTCAAAACAGCTCTCAAATGATCTTAAAAAAAAAAAAGATTGTGACTTCCGGTTCCGGCACCTCCATGTATGGCCGCATCTAGCAGAGCCGCAGCAATCCGGCTCCATCCAGCTTCCCCTTGAGCTCCCGGACCATCTCCATAAGCAGGCAGATGACGCAGACAGAGGGGCACCAAACCGCCACAATGATGGACCGCTATGTAACCCGGAAGGGAGAGGGTGGCCGGTCTCTCCGTCCGCACGAGGCTGCGGCTGATGGCGCCCATGGGGCGGGCGGAGAGGGAGAGTGGGAGGAGATCTCCGTGCGGGGTGATAATGCACTATCAGGAGATACTGCAGCAGGGATGATGGCAACAGATGTGGGGCTAGTGAGAGACTCTTTTATGGGCTGCAAGATGATGCCCCTGCCCAGGAGTGGGACCAGCAGCTGCGCTCTCTGGGTCATAAGTCACATGCACAATCAGAAGAAGTGCTGAGAGGAGAGGCACCAGGTGTAAAAACAAGAGGGTGGCAGGGAACACAGCTTATTGATTATAAAGTATTGGCAAAAGAACTGGCCATACACTTGGCCGAGGACTTCAAAGTTGCTGTGGCTGATATGGTTGCTGCCACGAGAGAACTCAATATAAAAGTGGGGACCCATGATCAGAAACTTAAAGAGGTGGAAACTCGGATTGGAATTGCTGAGGATAGAATACTGGAATTAGCGGATCAAGTGTTATCATTACAAAAACGCTCTGACTATGCCTTTTCAAAGCTAGAAGATATTGAAAATAGAGCGAGAAGGAGCAATCTTAAGATTGTGGGCCTCCCAGAGTCCATACCGGGAGCCCAGCTGGAAGAAATTTTTGAAGTAGACCTCCCCAAAGCCTTAGGTCTGCAGCACAGATGTAAGACGGAGCGTACCCATAGAATTGGGCCTCCTAGAGAGAATATGAGTACTGCAACCGTAACCGCAATGGGCTCCTCTCTCCCTGGGACCTCTAACAATAAGCCAAGACACACTATTGCTAAGTTCCTAAACCACAGGGACAAGGAAGAGATCCTTCGGGCTTATAAGGCCAGGAAACTCTCTCTAACGATACATGGCCATAGAGCGTTGGTCTTTGCGGACTACTCAATAGAAGTCTCCCGCCGTAGGAGGGCTTTTAGCGAGGCATGCTCAATACTTCACAAAAAGAATATACGCTTCCAACTGATTTTCCCTGCCACCCTGAGGTTCTGGTCTAGAGAGGGAGCACTGTTGACTTTTACGGATCCAGGAACAGCAATGTCTGCGATTCTGGATAACACCTGCTCACCAAGGGCTGTGACACCCTCAACCGTTACTATGGACCAGTATCGACAATCCCAGATTTGGAGACGGAGGAAGACCGCGATTCTGTAAGATCGTACAGGCTGCGTTCCGATGCTGTGAGCGACGGGGCGGCCTCCAGAGGTGTGACTCCCAAGTAACAACGACAGACAGGTTCCCGCTGGCACAAGAAGAAATAGACCTGCTGAGACTGCTCGTCTGCCTGAATACTTTTTTACTGACTCTGCAGAGAGGACAGGAGTGTTTGTGATGTACTTGGACTAAGGGTTTGCTCTTCGGCTGTAAGCCCCCCTCCTCTGTTGACACTGTTGCTCCCGCCGGCCCTCCCGCCTCACCCTCCCCCCCCCCCCCCCCCCCCCCTCTTTTCTTTTTTTTTTTTTTCTTTTCTTCCAGATAACCTGATCCTGTTGCAGGAGAGAGACACTACGTCACCGACTGCAAAGTCACGATTCAGGTTCTGAAATTATACACGCCATTCTTTTGGCTGCGTCTTTTTTACTCTCTGAGATGTCTACATAATTACTCTTGGGGGAGGGGGGGTTGGTTTGTGAGGTTGCTATTAGTGGTAACATAACACAGGAATATCGATTTATGGCTTCTTAACATCTCTGCGTATAAGTGATTGATGCACTTATTTTATGTGTGCACTGAATATTACTTTGAATCCAGAAAACAATTGTTCAGGAATTGTAAATGATGAGAGATTTGCCTTACAATAATAGGGGTGGGAAGTTTTTAGGTTATGCTGATGTGGAGGGGGAAGACGATAGAAGGAAGAAAGGAACTGGGTAAAGGGGAGAGAAAAGGGAAAAAGAATGTGATATAAACTATTTTTCATCAGCTGGTTGCTGTGGCGGGGTAAGAGACATGTATATGGGCCGTATTGGAGGGAAGAAGAGAAGTCAGCTACTAGGAGACAGTGAGAGTAGTGGTGAGATTAGAATCATAGGGGGGACATTAGGGGACGGGGGGAAACCAGGAGACATCCTTAGCAGTATATTAGGGCTTCAATGTGTTTTTTGGGCATCAGCCACTTTATCTTGGTTCAAGTCATGGGGAGCAGTGCACATTTGGTTAATGTTCCATTACTTATTAGTGGTACTGGTCTGGGGGGATTCTGATGGTTAGGTGGGTCTCCTGGAATGTAAAGGGTCTGCGCTCCCCTGCAAAGCGCATGATGGTCTTACGCCATCTAAGAAGGCTCCGCACGGATATTGCCTTGCTCCAGGAGAGCCACCTGTTATCTGAGGACTTCTTTCGTCTCAAGAAACTGTGGGTGGGAGAGGTCTATGGCTCGGGTGCGGTGGAAAGAAAAGCGGGCGTTTTAATCTTAATTCATAAATCCCTGGCACATACGGTCCTGTCCACACAAGTGGATGACGAGGACAGACTGATCTGTGGCGCCCCGCAACGAGTGCGTCACAGGAGGGTATTGCAGCCAAGACAGTAGCAGCAATATTCTCTGATCCAGCAGTCATGTGGTTAACTTAGAGATCCATACCCTGCATGCCTCACTTAGCATAGAGGGCCAATCAAGGTCCTGGTGGGCGGAGTGTAAGGGTAGTGTGTAGGAGAAGGTAACACAATTAGGAATCGAGTCTAGACCAAGACAGAGAGAAGACAGACTTGAACTCGAGAGGAGAGTAACGTAGGAGCGGGGGCTCCGCACCGCTGTGCAGCCCCCGGGCCGTCACCGGTCGGGTGTCAGCACCTGAGGCCTGAACAACCGGGATTGGGCGTTAAACACGGGTTCCAAAAGACTCCTGTGCCCAACTTACAGCCGGTTTGCTGGTACCGAAGCTAGCAGCGGTTCAGCTCTGCTGTGCAAACCAGAAGAGTGGAGGATCGCTTTACAGGAGCACCCCACCACCCGCCAAATCCAGTCGTCTAACCAGCGGTGTACCCACCGAGGGACCCAAGGCTCCCCAAAACATCCATAACGTACATTTTGGATAGGGAGTTGAAGCAGCCTCCCCGTACCTGATCTGGTATTCCTGGGCGACAATGGCAACACTCAGCTAGAATGGAGGAACACCGCGGATCTCTGAGGGACACCCATCACTGCTGAGTCCACCCGGTCCACTACCCGTTAACTGTATGCCATGTACTGCTTACTGGTTACAGTAAATTACCCATTACAGAGACTTACAGTGTCCGTGCTTCCTTATGATTGCATCCGTCCGCACACAAGGTAACCGCAGCTGCCGCAGAACATCTTAAGCAGCTCCAGCCTCCGGGGATCACCGCTCAACCTGTGGGGAGCGTTCCATCTTGCTGCTATCCATCCCCCGGAGGCCCCGCAGCGTCGGTAAGACTTACCGAACTACTCATAGGTGGCGTCACGACAAGGTTAACTAACCAACTACTGTTCAGCCAACAACCCCTTTGATCTGTACCACCGGGCCACCGCTATCCGGCAGGCGCGGTCCATCCGTGACATGAAGGAGGAAGAGAACGCCTGTCTAAACCAGAGCCCATGGGCCGGCGGTGAGTCAGATCCAAATGACCATACAGATCCAGAAGGATGTCTTTTCTATTTACAATATTTATGCACCAAATGTAAATCAGAAAACCTTTTTTCAAAAGTTACAAGCTAGACTCCTAACTGATCACGGACACAACAGAATAGTAGGAGGTGATTTTAATATGGTGCTACGCACAGAGGAAGATAGGAGGCACTCCTCGCCCCCAAAAGGGGATGGGTCGGGAGCCAAGTGGTCTGCACACGGAGAGCTTTCTTGAAGCCCTCTTCGCAAATGTGAACATGAGAGATGCATGGAGGACAGTGCACCCCCTCGACAGAGAATTTACCCATTTTTCCCACCCCCATGGGTCTTGGTCAAGATTAGATATGTTTTTCACTTCACCCAACATGCTACAAAGGGTGATTGACATTAAAATAGAGGACATGGTAATATCTGATCATAGCCCATTGGTGTTGGAATCTAAGGATGCCTATGAGAAGGGCACCGATTATTTGTGGCGGTTCCCTGACACGTTCACTAGAGATGAAAATTTAGTTTCCCTTCTTAGAGAATGGTGGTCACTTTATTCAAGAGACAATGAGGTCCATCGCTCTGAACCGGGCTTGTTTTGGGAAGCAGCGAAGTCGGTGTTGAGGGGACAAGTGATGGCTTAGGCTGCCTTCACACTCGCGTTCCCCTCCGCAGCGTTCTGCGGAGGGGAATCGCCATGTGTGCGCAGCCAGCGCAAGCCCCTATGTTTAGAATGGGGATGCACGGTGCTGCGCTTGACTGCAAATGACCGTGCGCACCCATTCACTCCCATATGTGATCTGTGCGCAGGCGGATGCCTGCGCACAAATCACACAGTCTCGTCCGCACCAGGGACGTGACATGTTGCATTCCTGGTGCGGACGAGACTGTGTGATTTGTGCGCAGGCATCCGCCTGCGCACAGATCACATGTGGGAGTGAATGGGTGCGCACAGTCATGCGCAGTCAAGCGCAGCACTGTGCGTCCCCATTCTAATGATAGGAGCTGGCGACCGCTGCGGTCACATTGCAGATCCCCTCCGCAGAACGCTGCAGAGGGGTCCGCAAATGTGAACCCAGCCTTACAGCATGGGGATAAAGAAAAAGATAAAAGAACAGTTTGTAGCGGCCAGTTTGGAGGTGAGGAACTCGTACTCTCATTACAAAAGCACGATGGCGGACCCTGACAGGGAGACCTGGCTACAGGCTAAGGAAAATTTTGATATGTGGGCAAGACGGAGGGAAGACATATATAAAAATAGACTGGAGCTAACCCTCCATAAATTTGGCGACAAATCTGGTCGGTTGTTGGCACGACTGTCACGTGGTAGGCAACTATCTTCCCCCATTCAAACTATAATTGACAGACGTGGTAATCCTTGGACCAACCCTAAAGATGTCACCCAGGCGTTGGGAAAATTTTATGCATCCCTCTACTCAGATAGTGACTCTGATGTACCTGAGGGGTCCGACTGGCTACACCTAGTTCGTCTACCGGGTGTTTCAGAAGAGGACAAACAATTCTTGAATAGCCATGTCACTGTGGAAGAGATAGAGGCTGCTATTAAAAATATAAATCCAGGCAAAGCACCTGGCCCCGATGGCTACAATGGTGCATTCTTTAAAGCCCTTAGGGAACAGGTTTCTCCTGTCCTACGAGACTTATTTAATGCAATACTTCAGGGAGCCCCTATTCCAGATAGAATGAATTTGGCCTATATAAAACTCATCCCCAAACCGGGCAAGATACCAACAGACCCTGCAAGTTTTAGACCGATTTCGCTGATAAATCAGGATCTAAAACTTCTCTCCAAGATAATGGCCGACAGATTGGCAATGATACTGCCTAACTTGATACCCCCTCATCAGGCGGGATTTATTAAAGGTAGATCAACCGCTACCAACATTAGAAGAACGATGCTTTTGCTTGATGTTATGGGCAAGAGAGCAGGGACGGAGAGAGGGGACCCAGCCGTGATCACACTAGACGCAGAAAAAGCTTTCGATAATGTACGGTAGTCATGGCTGGGGAGGGTCTTAGACTCTGTCGGAATAGTGGGGCCATTCAGGCAATACTTTCAGTCTTTATATAACAGACCAAAGGCTTGCATTAGTACCCGGATACTTGTCGGATTCCTTTTTCCTGCAGAAGGGAACGAGACAAGGTTGCCCTCTTTAATCTGGCCATAGAGCCTTTGGCTTTATATCTGGAAAATAGCAACATATATGAGGGATTTAGAGTGGGGACCAGGCAGATTAAGTTATCGCTTTTTGCAGATGATATTGTCCTTTATGTCCAAAATCCCGAAAGAGACCTTCCGCGTATTCTCGCAGACATTGAAATCTTAGGCAAACACTCAGGTTTCTACATTAATAAAGATAAATGCGAGATCATGTTCATTAACCCAAAAAGTAAGTTCTCACGAAGACCGCAATTTTGTGATATCCCAGTCGCTAAAGATAGTATTAAATACCTGGGAATTCAGTTGGCTAGATGCCCTGGCCAGACTTATAAACTCAACTTTATCCCGATTTTTTTAAAAATAGAGAGGGAGCTGGCGGGATGGGTTGGTCTGCCACTCTCTCTGATGGGGAGATGCCATCTGCTTAAGATGATTAGTTTTGCGAGGCTATTATACCCGATCCAAAATATCCCCATGCTGTTAAAACATACAGATATAGCTAAATTAAACAAAGCCTTTTCAAAATTCCTATGGAAGGGGAAAAAATCCAGACTGGCTTTTGGTGTCTTGATGCAGTCAAAATAAGAGGGAGGTCTCCATCTGCCAGATGTCCGAGGATATAATTTATCGTGGATTTTGAGTAATGTTCTTGACTGGATCAGGGGCACCAACAAATATTCCGATGTAGATTTAGAGGGGGAATTTGCTAAACCCTGGGATCTGTTGGCTTTGCTGCATTCACCGCTACCTTGCCTACCTACGGTCCTTAAATGTATGGTTATCTATAGAGACATGATCATGACTTGGAAGGGGGTGAGGAGAAAATTAAATTTATCCTGGAAAGTTTCAAAATTACTTAACCCCTGGAGGTGCCCTCCCATTGGGACGCGAAAACCAGCTGTTTGAGGCATGGAGGGAGAGAGGCATCAGATCTTTGGGAGACGTTATGAGGGTGGGAGAGGGGAGATGGATGACAGAGAATGAGGTCCTGTCTACCTATGACCTACCTCGATTTCAAGCCATGCAATATCGTCAGATACAACATTATCTTCTTTCTCAGCTGCGAGATATTTCTGGGGAGGTCGAGGACAACTTGTGGTCTAATTTGCTGGCCATGGATGAGAAGGATATATCTATTACCTCTCTCTTTGCCAAATTGCAGCATATTTTGAGACCGACGAGGAGGAGGACTCTCTTCGCTAAATGGAGAAAACATATGGCTGACCCTGACCTCACGCAGAAAATCTTGGAGGGTTGGGAGGCATTCAGACGCTTTATTCATAACGAAAGATGGAGGGATTCCCAATTTAGGATCATTCATGGGACAGTACAGGGCTTCAACATACCTCCGACACCAGCTAATCAGGGAAGATGGGTGCATTGCCCTAAATGTAAGACTTACATGACGGATCTGGAACATGGTCTTTGGTCCTGCCCTGCTTCTCAGCGATTTTGGAAGTCAGTTGACACATGGGTGAGAGGAATCTGTGAGGGTTTAGAGAGGCTAAATCAGATGCTATGGCTCTTTCACTACTATGGAGATTCGGTGGGGGGTGGTCAACCGCATGCATTGTTTCATTACATAGCAATAATTGCAAAAAGACTTCTTCTTCAGTTTTGGCTTAGTGACAAACCCCCTGATTTACCTCAAATCAAGACCTCCCTACAGAATGTTCTTGCAATTGAGTCTTTGGATACACTACGTAACCCCAGCAAACTAGCACAAACATTTTTCCATAAATGGAGAGGGTTCATTGAACAAGATTTTACTGACGCTGAAATTATGGTTTTTATGTTGCCTTATAGGCCTTCAGCCTGGTATGCCACGGAGGACTTGAGAGGTACTCTGGGTAAACTGAAATGCACAAATTGAAAGTGGTACTTAACTTTGATTATTTTAGATAGATTGGAGAAATCCTAATACTGCAGGGATGCTATCTAGGAAGGGAGGTGGGTGGGATTAAGGGATGTTATTACTTTCCAAGCTGTTGACATCAAATGGTTTTTGATTGTATACAGATATAATATGTTGTACTAATGTTTACTTTTGATATTCTGTCATGTATGTAGTTATACTTGCATTTACAAAACAATAAAAATGATGGTTCAAAAAAAAAACAAAACATAGTTGTTCAGGGGAAGGATACAAAAAGTTGTCTCAGAGATTTAACCTGTCAGTTTCTACTGTGAGGAACATAGTAAGGAAATGGAAGACCACAGGGACAGTTCTTGTAAAGGCCAGAAGTGGCAGGCCAACAAAAATATCAGAAAGGCAGAGAAGAAGAATGGTGAGAACAGTCAAGAACAATCCACAGACCATCTCGATACCTGCTGCATCATCTTGCTGCAGATGGTGTCACTGTGCATCGGTCAACAATACAGCGCACACTGCATAAGGAGAAGCTGTATGGGAGAGTGATACGAAAGAAGCCGTTTCTGCATGCACGCCACAAACAGAGTCGCCTGAGGTATGCAAAAGCACATTTGAACAAGCCAGTTTCATTTTGTCCCGTGGACTGATGAAACAAAGATTGAGTTGTTTGGTCATACAACAAGGTGTTATGCATGGCGCCACAAAAACACAGCATTCCAAAAAAAACACTTGCTACCCACTGTCAAATTTGGGGGAGGGTCCATCATGCTTTGGGGCTGTGTGGCCAATGACGGCACCGGTAATCTTGTTAAAGTTAAGGGTCGCATGGATTTCACTCAGTATCAGCAGATTCTTGAGAATAATGTTCAAGAATCAGTGTCAAAGTTGAAGTTACACCAGGGATGGATCTTTCAGCAAGACAATGATCCAAAACACCGCTCCAAATCTACTCAGGCATTCATGCTGAGGAACAATTACAATGTTCTGGAATGGCCATCCCAGTCCCCAGACCTGAATATCATTGAACATCTGTGGGATGTTTTGAAGCGGGCTGTCCATGCTCGGCGACCATCAAACTTAACTGAACTGGAATTGTTTTGTAAAGAGGAATGGTCAAAAATACCTTCATCCAGGATCCAGGAACTCATTAAAGGTACCTTTACACGCGGCAACTTTTCTAGGAATTTCACTGGCAATTTGCTGGTTGCAGTGAAATCATGGACACATTGTTCTATCTTGTTGCTGTGTACAAATGGAACAATGTGTCCATGATTTCACTGCAACCAGCAAATTGCCAGTGAAATTCCTAGAAAAGTTGCCACGTGTAAAGGTATCCTTACAGCTACAGGAAGCGACTAGAGGCTGTTATTTTTGCAAAACGTGGATCTACTAAATATTGATGTCACTTTTCTGTTGAGGTGCCCATACTTTTGCACCTGTCAATTTTTGAAATAATGCATATTTCACATTTTTGGTTAGTACAATAAACCTCATTTCAATCCTGAAATATTACTGTGTCCATCAGTTATTACATATATCACACTGAAATAGCTGTTGCAAAAAAAACAATTTAAAAAAAAAAAAAAGAGTAAGGCTGCGTTCACACATTTGCGTATTTTGTTGCGCTGTTTTGCGCGCGCGCTTTTTGCCGCGATTTTCAGCCACGCAAAAAAGTGCAACAAAATACGCAGGGGCTTTCACACACTGCGCTTTCTTTACCCCAGAAAGCGCAGTGATGTCACAGAGGGGAGGAAGAATCCTGCTTCCTCCGCCCCTCTGTGACAGCCCCATTAGATTTCGCAGTGTATTAATATATACTCGTGTATAAGCCGACTCGTGTATAAGCCGACCCCTCTACTTTTGCCCCCAAAAGCTGGGAAAAGTTATTGACTCGCGTATAAGCCTAGGGTATGAAATGCAGCAGACCCCCATCCTATTATATAGCCCCCGTCACTGGTATATAGCGCCCCTCAGCAATGGTATACAGGCCCCTCAGCAGTGGTATTATACAGGCCCCTCAGCAGTGGTATACAGCCCCCTCCCTTGTATCAGGCCACTCAGCAGTGGTATACAGGCCCCTCAGCAGTGGTATACAGGGCCTCAGCAGTGGTATACAGGGCCCCAGCTGTGGTATATAGTGCCCCAGCAGTGGTATATAGGGCCCCAGCAGTGGTATACACGGCCCCAGCAGTGGTATACAGGGCCCCAGCAGTGGTATATAGGGCCCCAGCAGTAATATACAGGCCCCCAGCAGTGGTATATAAGGCCCCAGCAGTGGTATATAGGGCCCCAGCAGTGGTATATAGGGCCCCAGCAGTGGTATATAGGGCCCCAGCAGTGGTATACAGGGCCCCAGCAGTGGTATATAGGGCCCCAGTAGTGGTATATAGGGCCCCAGCAGTGGTATATAGGGCCCCGGCAGTAATATACAGGCCCCCAGCAGTGGTATATAGGGCCCCAGCAGTGGTATATAGGGCCCCAGCAGTGGTATACAGGGCCCCAACAGTGGTATGCAGGGCCCCAGCAGTGGTATATAGGGCCCCAGCAGTGGTATATAGGGCCCCAGCAGTAATATATAGGCCCCCAGCAGTGGTATATAGGGCCCCAGCTGTGGTATACAGGGCCCCAGCTGTGGTATACAGGGCCCCAGCAGTGGTATACAGGGCCCCAGCTGTGGTATACAGGGCCCCAGCAGCGGTATTCTGGCCCCCAGCAGTGATATCCAGCCCCCCCTCCTTAGTATGTGTCCCCCAGGCTGCGGCACATATTAAAATACCAAACATTTCATACATCACCTTTCCGGCGCCGCTCCTCCGCTCCCCGGCTTCTTCCTGCTTGTGGCGGCTTCTAGTGCTGTGACCGGGCGCAGGAGATGACGTCATCGGCTGCGCCCGGTCACATGACACAGGCACAAGCAGGAAGAAGCCGGGAGACGGAGGAGCGGCGCTGGAAAGGTGATGTATGAAATGTTTGTTATTTTAATATGTGCCGTAGCCTGGGGGACACATACTAAGGAGGGGGGGCTGGATATCTCTGATGGGGGCCAGTGTAGTGCAATATGCACCGCTCCCCCCGGCGCTGATGGACGGAGAGATGCCGTGCATATTCATTACACTAATGAGGCGGCCCCACGTGACCTCCTGCGGTCACTGCGGCCCCCTCCTGTCTCCTCCAGCCCCCGGTCACAGCCTCCCCCCCCCACAGCATACCAAGTGATTCGAGTATAAGCCAAGGGGGGCACTTTTCAGCACAAAAATTTATATATTTGTATAAAAAAAAGCTTATACTCGAGTATATACGGTACACTGCGAAATCTAAATTAAAGAAAGGCAAGTGTATGAAAAATATCAATTCTTTACGCAGCTGCGCTTTCTCCCTGAAAACGCACTGCATATTTTTACGCACTGTCTGCACTGCAAAGTGAATTTCACATTCACTTTGCTGGCAGACAAAAGAAACATTGCGTATTTTGAAAAGCGCGCGTAAAAAAGCGCGGCAAAATACGCAAAGTGTGAATGCAGCCTAAGATTACGAAGGGTGCCCAAAATTTTTTCATATGACTGTATATACTATTTTAAATGCTACGCGGACATGTTGCCTGACAAGAAGGATTTGTATATGTACTTTTGGTAATTTACAGTGTCATTGTGGATATTATATCCTATGCTATGTTATGCTATGTTATCCTACCCAATGTTATGTTAAAAAAATCCAACAAAAAAGAAAAAAGAAAAAAAAAGCAGTACCTCAGTCATATTGTAAGTCCTGAAGGTGTAGCACCAGACCCTGAGAAAGTCACTGTCATTAGGGACTGGCCAAGACCAACCACGATCAAGGAAGTGAGGCAGTTCCTGGGTCTGGTAGGGTACTACCGGAGGTTTATTTGGGGGGTTTACGAAGATAGCAGCGCCCCTGCAAGGCCTCCTGGTTGGCCAGTCCAATAATCCAATAAGGCTAAGAACCCAAGTCGTCTGTTCAAGTGGGGCAATCAGCTGAAGTGGGCCCTGACGGGGGAGGAAATTCTAGCTCACCCTGACTATGGTCAGCTGTTTATGTTATATACAGATGCCAGCAATGTGGGATTGGGAGCCGTGTTGTCCCAGGTGCAAAGAGGAAGAGAACGAGTTATTGCCTATGCCAGCAGGAAGCTTCGTCCTATAGAAAGGAACCCAGAAAACTACAGCTCGTTCAAGCTAGAGTTTCTGGCCATAGTCTAGGCCAGAGGTCCCCAATGTCAGTCCTCGAGGGCCGAACCAGTGCAGGTTTTCAGGATTTCCTTACTATTGCACAGGGATTGGAATCATTGCCTGCTGTGCAATACTAAGGAGATCCTGAAAACCTGCACTGGTTCGGCCCTCGAGGACTGACATTGGGGACCTCTGGTCTAGGCGGTCACAGAACATTTCAAACATTTCACAAAATTTACCATCTTCATGGACAACAATCCGTTGACTCTCTTGCAGACAGCAAAGCTAGGTGCGTTAGAACAGCGATGGATGGCCCGACTGTCCAATTACAACTTTACCATCAAGTACTGGGCAAGCCACAAGAATGCAAATGCTGAAGAGATAGAGCTACCGGATTTTCACCGCCCCATGTGTCTCAGTGTACTCATTATGTGAAAGACAAACGGCAAGAAGCCACGTTGAATCCGTTACCCCACCATGGATGGTCAAAAACACAAGACAGTGACCCAGCTGTTCACTTAGTAAAGGAACTGTTGACGCAGGCAGATTCACATCCTGGTCTAGATGCTCCACAGGAAACCCAACAACTGTGGAAAGAAAAAGTAAGTTGTACATTTATGGAGGGAAGCTGTGCAGATGTTACACTAATCCATGAACTCATGAGCTTGTCTGGAAGTTAGTAGTTCCAAGAAGAGATGTCCAGATGGTCCTAGAGGCGTACTACGATGGAGCAGGGCATTTCGGGTGGAAGAAGTTGGAGGTTCTGCTGAGAGAAAGATTCTACTGGGTTGGCATGAGGAAAGCCATTGAAAACTGGTGCAGAGACTGTGGCCCATGCAACGTGAGGAGGAAGGATCGAGATAGCAAGAGAGCCCCACTACAGCCAATCGTCACCAGGCAACCACTTGAACTTGTGGCCTTAGATCATGTGAAACTGACTTTAAGTAGATCAGGCTACGTCTACGCCCTCACCATTGTAGATCATTACTCCCGTTTTCTGGTGGCAGTACCAGTGAAAAACCCAGCAGCCAAAACAGAGGCCAACGCCTTCTAAGCCCATTTTTGTAGACCTCATGGTTACCCTGAACAGGTGTTAACAGATCAAGGCCCAGCATTTGAAGTGGACATATTCCAAGAATTTTGTAAGAAGATAAGAACTACACCGTATCACCCACAAACCAATGGAATGTGTGAGAAAATGAACCCGGTAGTAATAGACCTGTTAAAAACTTTGCCATTAGCAGAAAGAAACCTGTGGCCAGAAAAGTTGCCAGACTTACTAGACTTATATAATCATGTCCCTGTGAGTTCCACCAATTGTACACCTACATACTTAATGAAAGCAAGACCTGGAAATTACCCATTGACATGGATATGGGAATCATGAAACCTGATGTAGACTCACAAGATTCTGATTGAGATACAGAACGTCAACAACAGTATCGCAAGGTATAAGAATGTGTAGAAAGAAGTTTGTCACAAGCCAGAGAAAGACAAGAAAAGACCTATAATAAACTTGCTCCTGCAATTCCCCTAAAACCAGGTGAACAAGTCCTCAAGAGGAAGAGACGTACCAATAAACTTGATGACCAATGGGAAGCAGTACCATACACTATGTTGCCTTCCAATTTTGACAATACAAAGGTGTACCTTGTTAGTAAAGATGGAGGAGAGACGTCAGCAGCAGTTTCCAGAGACCATTTCAAGGTATGTCCTGATAAACTGAAATACTAGGAAAAAGTTACAGAAGTACCTTTACCTGTGAAACCAAAAGAAGAAGCGATCTCTACAGTACATACAGACTTTCCTAAAACATGGACACAGATTAATGAAGCAATAGTAGTTCCCATGTTAGCCTTTCCCCAAACTGTGGTACCTAAAACAGCAAAACGAGAAGAACCACAAGTGGAAGAATCAGACGCCATACCTGTAGGGTAACAGGAAGATCAACCCACTGCTACCAGTGAGTTTGTCAGTCCCGTGGTGAGACTAAGACCACACTCAGAGGCACCAGTATTGTACAGAATTACACAAGGTGTGTAAAAAAAAAGAAAAGGAGTTTCCACGTGCGCTGCCCCGGGTATTGATTGAACTTGAAAGCTTGATCCAAGAATCTTTATTTGTAAAATCTCAACGCGTTTCGTGAGGTTCTCCTCACTTCATCAGGAGATACAAGCCTAGACATACTAGATACTAGACATTCAAGACAGGTCAGCAGAACCCCCTGTAGTAAGAAAATCACAACGCACCACACAGGGTCAGATCCTAGCACGGTACAGGGATTGTTAGTACAGCTCAATCAGGTTAAAATGTAAATGTTTGTTTTCAATGCAACTGTGTAAATAAGCAACCAGCAAGCATACGCGCCTACAGCACTTTTGGCCCTGGCACACGTGTCAATGTCGCTAGCGACATCACTGAAAAGTGACGTATCAGCGATGTCGCTAGCGATATCGCAAGTGCGTCGTGCTGTGTGACAGCGCGACGCAACCGCGATTTATCGCTGGTCGCAGGTTGACAGGTTTACCAGCATGAACGTAAACCTGTCAATCTGCAACCAGCGATTAGGCTGGATCGCACCGTCTGACACCGCAAAAGTGATGTCGGCGGCGATCCAGGCTATACCGCAGCGTTGCTGAGGATCGCTCCCTGGGCTGAGCCCAGCCCAGTGAGCGATGGCTCCTCCCGCATCGCCGCCGCGTCACCAGCAACATCCTGCCATGTGACAGCTGGCCTGCGATGTTGGAAGCGAGCGCGCACCCGCACATCGCTTCCGACATCGCAGGCCAGATTGATGCGTGTGACAGGAGCATCACTGTATGAACTATTGAGTCTTCTTATTCACTTAATTTAATTATGGACCAATAGGCCACTAGACTGGTTGTGGTAAAGACATTTTTGTATATATATTTCTTTATCAGCCAACGGTGAAAGGACTAAGCGCCATAGTGACTGTTTTCCATTTTTCTTGGTGTTTGTAATTTTTTAATTTTTAAGACTTTGTACACTTTTCAACTGTTATTTACTCATTGCTATGTTTTACAAAAAGGTTTCCCTTAGTCTGGGATTACTTAATTTCACTAGGGGGGGAATGTGAAACCCCAGAGTCCGGATACCAAAATGTCATTGCCACCCTCGGGGGGTAGTGTCATACCTGAGAGCAACAGAGGGCATCCACACCACGTGAGCCAAGCACACAACACCTTTTCTGCCTTCATGCCTGAAGGGGGAGCTCTAAACCCGGGTTCAGGGCAGCTCCTTTATAAATTCTGGTCTGGTGCGGAGTTAGTCAGCTCAGTTCCCAGGAGGACAAATAGAGTCTGTAGAGCCTCATTTAGGAGTCTCAAACACAGGACTAGCCAGATATCCCTCCAGGGAAGGACCTAGCCATGGGGTGGCTCCTTGCGGAGAACACCATAACCAACATAATAAGTGGCCCTTTCAGTCAATATCCAGCTCTTTATAAGTTTAAAGATATGACAAGGGAATACCAAGACCAGGTATCCATCCACATACAGCTGTTTCGGGGTGTTGCCCCTCATCAGTGTGGAGTAGGATTCTGGCTAGGTGGGAGGTCATGGGTAGGTCCTTCCCTGGAGGGATATCTGGCTAGTCCTGTGTTTGAGACTTCTAAATGAGGTTCCACAAACTCTATTTGCATATTTGTAATTCCCAGGGGGCAATGCACCTAGGAATTCACTGTGTTGAGCGCTTTAGCCAGCTGCCGGCAGTGTTTTCTTGTACTGGTCTCCCTGAGATCAGTGAATGCTTTGTGATGTTGGTCCTAGGAAGACTGAGGAAGACATCCTGTGACTTGAGCAGTGCTAAGCTCGTCCCAGGATAGCTGAAGCCTAGCTTGAGAGACCCATAGGCGAGGGTCTGAGGAAGTCAAGGAGAGCTTGGGGAGTGGAGCAGTGTCGAGCTCACCCCAGTGCAGAGCGCCAGAAATGAACACCGAAATCCGAGGCTTTGCAGGGCCTAACGTCCCGGCAGGCAACACCGGAGGGTGCAGGGTACAGTAGCGCACATCCAGGGATCAACTGTGGAGCCACCAGCTGCGGTAAGCATCGGGTTACCATAGCAATGCTACATGCCGTTAATGCTATGCGCTCTGCCTACCTGGGACTAAATTTTAAACGGATTCAGTAGGCTGAGGGTGGACGCAGGTCTGACCCTAGTCTAACTCGTGCAAGGATCACATCGCACTGCCTGAACCAGCCAGTGACTCTCCTGACCTGACAATGTCAGCTGCACAGAAGTACATGAAGCCCTCACACACAGGTCAAGAGAGTCGCAGGGAGGTGCAATCCTTACATGATTCATATGCTACACATTGCACAGTACCTCCTGTCCTGTATACTGGGTCTAATCCTCAGAGAAAACAGGGGAAGCCAGCACAGCCAAAAATTGCTGAAAAAATAAATGTGTAAATACACCTGTCACTACCATACTGCATACAAATAGAGACAGTTCGCAAAAGATTACCGAAATAATCTTTTGAGCCACAATACAAGATAAAGAGAACCATATAAAGCTAACACTCACCTATACATGTCAGACAATGCTTCCCAAGGTGCCAGGTTGGTCAGTGAATGAAGAGCAACTGAGGCCCCCACACCTGTTGCCTCCACCACAAGTGTCTGCCGTGCACGCCAGATATTGTCTGTTTTCCATCTGCATTGACTCCAGTATTTTTAGTAACTGTTCACACACAGTTACCTCTTCCTGCCCTCAGGCTAGTTTATTGCAGATTCACTCACCTGAACTTGACTTGCTTTTACTTTTACCCTTAAGAGCTGATTGGGTCGGTGAGGGTTAACTGTGAAATAGCCCAAACACTTCTGGTGGAGGCCGCAGGTGTGGGGGCCTCAGTTGCTCTTCATTCACTGACCCACCTGGCACCTTGGGAGGCATTGTCTGACATGTATAGGTGAGTGTTAGCTTTATATGGTCCTCTTTATATTGTATTATGCTGTCTACGGAAACATCAGAAATTTAAAAATATGTAGAGTAAGACCACTCTATCTGAGACATTCCTTGGCGTGGAAGAGTGGCTCAAGAGATTATTTCGGTAATCTTTTGCGAAATGTTTCTATTTGTATGCAGTATGGAAGTGACAGGTGTATTTACACATTTATTTTTTCAGCAATTTTTGGCTGTGCTGGCTCCCCCTGTTTTCTCTCTGGTATGGTTTAGTGGCTGACCACCACTTGCCGTGCACGCCAGATATTGTCTACTTTCCATCTGCATTGACTCCAGTATTTTAATAACTGTTCACACACAGTTACCTATTCCTGCCCTCAGGCTAGTTTATTGCAGATTCACTCACCTGAACTTGACATGTTTTTACCCTTAAGAGCTGGTTGGGTCGGTGAGGGTTAACTGTGAAATAGCCCAAACACTTCTGGTGGAGGCCGCAGCTGTGGAGGCCTTAGTTGCTCTTCATTCACTGACCCACCTGGCACCTGAGAAGGCATTGTCTGGCATGTATAGGTGAGTGTTAGCTTTATATGGTCCTCTTTATATTGTATTATGCTGTCTACGGACACATCAGAAATTTAAAAATATGTAGAGTAGGACCACTCTATCTGAGACATTCCTTGGCGTGGAAGAGTGGCTCAAGAGATTATTTCGGTAATCTTTTGCGAAATGTCTCTACTTGTATGCAGTATGCTAGTGACAGATGAATTTACACATTTATTTTTTCAGCAATTTTTGGCTGTGCTGGTTCCCCCTGTTTTCTCTCTTGGTGTAATCCTCAGTATCTGTATTATTCTGTATATATATACTGCACAGTACCACTTCTCCTGTCCTGTTGTCAGAGGTGCTATTGGACTTTGAGATTTTTAGCATTTTATTATTATTTTTTTTTAATGTTGTTGCATTTAAATGTTGTTTAAATGGTTTATTATAGAAGTCATCACTTCTCTTCTGAATAGGTGATGACTTTCCTTCACTGTGGATCTGACCGCTGGGACCCCACAATCCTGAGAAACGCAGCTTTGAACAGCACCATGTAAATCAAGCTGTGGTTGATTATTCTCTTTGCTGTACAATTGACATGTGGCTTTTTAACCCCTTAGTGACGGAGCCAATTTCCACCTTAATGACCAGACTGTTTTTTGTAATTCTGACCACTCTCCCTTTATGAGGTTATATCTCCGGAACGCTTCAACGGATCCTAGCGATTCTGAGATTGTTTTTTCGTGACATATTGGGCTTCATGTTAGTATTAAATTTTGGTCGATCATTTTTGTGTTTATTTGTGAAAATATAAAATAATTTGCAAAAATTTTGAAAATTTGACAATTTTCAAATTTGTAATTTTTATTCTGCTAAACCAGAGAGGTATGTGACACAAAATAGTTAATAAATTACATTTCCCACATGTCTACTTTACATCAGCACAATTTTGGGAAAACATTTTTTTTTGGTTAGGACGTTATAAGGGTTCAAAGTTCATCAGCAATTTTTCATTTTTCCAGCAAAATTTACATAACCTTTTTTTTTAGTGACCACATCACATTTGAAGTCTCTTTGAGGGGTGTACATGACAGAAAACACCCAAAAGTGACACCATTCCGAAAACTACACCCCTCAAGCTACTCAAAACTACATTCAAGAAAATGATTAACCCTTCAAGTGCTTCACAGGAACTAAAGCAACGTGGAAACAAAAAATGGCCATTTTAATTTTTCCAATAAAAATGTTCTTTTAGCCTCAATTTTTTCATTTTCACATGGGCAACAGGATAGAATGCATCCTAAAATTTGTTGGCCAATTTCTCCTGAGTACACCGATACCTCATATGTGGTCATAAACCACTGTTTGGGCGCACGGCAGGGCTCAGAAGGGAAGAAGCGCAATTTGACTTTTGGAGCTAATTTACCATTCAAAAAGTGAAATGGCGCTCCTTCTCTTCTGAGCCCTACCGTGGTTTATGACCTCATATGAGGTATCGGTGTACTCAGGAGAAATTGGCCAACAAATTTTAGGATGCGTTTTATCCTGTTGCTCATGTGAAAATGAAAAAATTGAGGACAAAAGAAAATTTTTGTGAAAAAAAAGTACTTTTTCATTTTTACGGATCAATTTGTAAAGCCCCAGAGGGTTAAAAGTGCTCACTATGCATCTAGATAAGTTCCTTGGGGGGTCCAGTTTCCAAAATGGGGTCACTTGTGGGGGAGCTCCAATGTTTAGGCACACAGGGGCTCTCCATACGCGACATGGTGTCCGCTTACAATTTGAATGGAAAATTAGCTCCAATTGTTAGCGGACACCACGTCACGTATGGAGAGCTCCTGTGTGCCTAAACATTGTAGCTCCCTCACAAGTGACCCCATTTTGGAAACGAGACCTCCCAAGGAACTTATCTAGATTGGTGGTGAGCACTTTGAACCCCCAGGTGCTTCACAAATGAATCCGTAAAAATGAAAAAAGAAAATTTTTGTGGAAAAGAAAGTACTTTTTCATTTTTACGGATCAATTTGTGAAGCACCTGGGGTTCAAAGTGCTCTCTATGCATCTAGATAAGTTCCTTGGGGGGTCTAGTTTCCAAAATGGGGTCACTTGTGGGGGAGCTCCAATGTTTAGGCACACAAGGGCTCTCCATACGCGACATGGTGTCCGCTTACAATTTGAATGGAAAATTAGCTCCAATTGTTAGCGGACACCACGTCACGTATGGAGAGCTCCTGTGTGCCTAAACATTGTAGCTCCCTCACAAGTGACCCCATTTTGGAAACGAGACCTCCCAAGGAACTTATCTAGATTGGTGGTGAGCACTTTGAACCCCCAGGTGCTTCACAAATGAATCCGTAAAAATGAAAAAAGAAAATTTTTGTGGAAAAGAAAGTACTTTTTCATTTTTACGGATCAATTTGTGAAGCACCTGGGGGTTCAAAGTGCTCTCTATGCATCTAGATAAGTTCCTTGGGGGGTCTAGTTTCCAAAATGGGGTCACTTGTGGGGGAGCTCCAATGTTTAGGCACACAAGGGCTCTCCATACGCCACATGGTGTCCGCTTACAATTTGAATGGAAAATTAGCTCCAATTGTTAGCGGACACCATGTCACGTATGGAGAGCTCCTGTGTGCCTAAACATTGTAGCTCCCTCACAAGTGACCCCATTTTGGAAACGAGACCTCCCAAGGAACTTATCTAGATTGGTGGTGAGCACTTTGAACCCCAGGTGCTTCACAAATGAGTCCGTAAAAATGAAAAAAAGAAACTTTTTGTGGAAAAGAAAGTACTTATTCATTTTTACGGATCAATTTGTGTAGCACCTGGGGGTTCAAAGTGCTCTCTATGCATCTAGATAAGTTCCCTGGGGTGTCTAGTTTCCAAAATGGGGTCACTTGTGGGGGAGCTCCAATGTTTAGGCACACAGGGGCTCGCCATACACGACATGGTATCCACTTACAATTCCAATTGTTAGCGGACACCATGTCACGTATGGAGAGCCCCTATGTGCCCAAACATTGGAGCTCCCCCACAAGTGACCCCATTTTGGAAACTAGACACCCCAAGGAACTTATCTAGATGCAGGTGCTTCACAAACTGATCCGTAAAAATGAAAAAGTACTTTTTTTCACAATTTTCTTTTTTTCCTTTTTACAGACTAATTTGTGAAGCACCTGGGGTTGAAAGTGCTCACTATGCATCAAGATATGTTCCTTGGGGGGTCTAGTTTCCAAAATGGGGTCACTTGTGGGGGAGCTCCAATGTTTAGGCACACAGGGGCTCTCCATATGCGACATGGTGTCCGCTAACAATTTGAATGGAAAATTAGCTCCAATAGTTAGCGGACACCATGTCGCATATGGGGAGCCCCTATGTGCCTAAACATTGGAGCTCCCGCACAAGTCACCCCATTTTGGAAACTAGACACCTCAAGGATTATATCTAGGGGTATAGTGAGCATTTGGAACCTACAGCTACTTCACAGAATTTGATAATGTCATATTGAACATTTTCTTTTTTTCACACAATTTCTCACTTTTAGAGCATGTGCACAAGATACGGAGACACTGTGTCCTGGTTGTCTCCTCCCCTGCATTTTTTTTTAGTATTTCTTTATTAAATTTAAAAAAAAACGACGTGGAGCTTCGCCATATTTTTGGTCCAGCCAGGTACAGCAGGCAGCTACGGGCTGCCACCAACCCCTTCTGCCTAGTTTTACCTGGCTGGAAACCAAAAATATGGGGAAGTCCCTTTTTTTTAAAATTATTTCATGAAATAATTTTTTAAAAAAATGGCGTGGGCTTCGCCATATTTTTGGGCCAGCCAGGTACAACTAGGCAGCTGGGGGCTGGAATCCTCAGCGTAGGGAGGCCCAAGCTTTCTGGGCCCCCCCCCACTGTAAATTGCAGCCCGCAGCCACCCCAGAAAATGGCGCATTCATAGAAGCGCCATTTTCTGGCGCTGTATCCAGCTCTTCCAGCTGCCGTGTAGCGGTGGCAGACTGGGTAATAAGGGGTTAATGCCAGCTTTTTCTCAGCTGGTACTAAGATTCATAACGTCTGGCCAATATTAGACCGGACCATTAGGAATCTCTAGGAATCTCTAGTAATTTGTAAAAAAGACACAAGACAGAGAAAAATATTTTTATTAGAAAAAAAACACAAACACTACTTGGACTCCATCTTTATTATTCATTCTTCGTCCGATGTAGTCCAGTGGGAAGGTCCGACATAGTCCAGTGGGAGGTCCCGCGACGATTCTCAGTTTTATAGCATATGGGGCATCCCCCATATGCTATAAAAGCAGGTTCATTGTCAGGAGGATGACAGGTCATGAACTCAGTGAGTTCTTGACCTGTCAGAATCCTCGGGTCACAAGGGGTTAACTGTGCTCTTCATGGCGGTCTCCACATCAGGTCAACATAAGTGGTGATCTATCAGGATCCTGGGATCCTGTAGGGATCCTGGGATCACCACTGATGGTGATCTGATGTGGAGATCACCATGAAGAGCACAGTTAACAAGGGGTTAACTGTGCTCTTCGTGGTGGTCTCCACATCAGATTACCATCAGTGGTGATCTATCAGGATCCTGGGATCCCATAGGGATCCTGGGATCACCACTGATGGTGATCTGATGTGGAGATCACCATGAAGAGCACAGTTAACAAGGGGTTAACTGTGCTCTTCATGGTGGTCTCCACATCAGATTACCATCAGTGGTGATCTATCAGGATCCTGGGATCCCACAGGGATCCTGGGATCACCACTGATGGTGATCTGATGTGGAGATCACCATGAAGAGCACAGTTAACAAGGGGTTAACTGTGCTGTTCATGGTGGTCTCCACATCAGATCACCATCAGTGGTGATCCCAGGATCCCAGGATCCCTATGGGATCCCAGGATCCTGATAGATCACCAGTGATGGTGATCTGATGTGGAGACCACCATGAACAGCACAGTTAACCCCTTGTGACCCGAGGATTCTGATAGGTCATGAACTCACTGAGTTCATGACCTGTCATTCCCTGGGCCGCACAGCAGGGGTTAACAGAACAGCGGCGCGCCCGTGCGCGCACACCAGGGTGCGCGCACAGAGGAGGCGCGCGCCGCAGAAGACAGCAGCAGGAGCCGCCGGCAGGAGAAGCCCCCAGGACCGGAGGACCCCGGGACCGGAATCAGGATCGTTGGTAGGTAAGAGTGGTGAGGGGGAGGTGGAGGGGACTTTACTGAGGAACGGGGGGTCTGCAAACTCCATCCGATGTGATGTTTGATCACATCGGATGGAGTTTAGAGGCGGCGGGGCCGGCATATGGGCACCAGGGAAGGAGGACGTGGTTACCGGAGGGGGACTAAGGAGCACCGGGGGAGGACATTCCCATGCAGCCTGACATGTGTGACATGTCAGGCTGCATGGAGATGCAGGGGAGGCAGCGCACCGCCGCCATTTTTGAATGGTATGGGGGGGGGTGGATGGAGGTGTGGGGGGCCCGGGGGGGGGGGCTCGAGGGGTCTTAGGGGCCTTAGGGGTCAATGGATCACTTTGATCCGACATGTGTTTTCATGTCGGATCAAAGTGAAAGCATTTTTTAGAAAGCACTTTCACTTTTGTAATGTGATGATCGGTAAACGGTGCTTACCGGTCATCACATTACAGGTGCGGGTACAAAAGGAGCTAATTACTAATCTCTAGGGTGTCAGCTACAATCGGTATGCTGACACCCTAGAGGTATTAGCTCCAGGGGCGGCGCTACAGGGCTTTTTCTAGCAGTACGTCTACAGACGTACGGCTGGGCTTTAGTACCCTTTTTTTCGGACGTCTGTAGACGTACGGCTGTCGTCTAGGGGTTAAATAACACCTTTAAGAAAATGGTGAGGCCACGAAAATGTAAAAGCAAATTTCACTGATAGGGGCTGATGGCTCTTATAGTATGTGGGCTGGTGGGGTTTGTTTTCCAGGGCTGCTTTTTGATCCAAGCCCGACCCTGCTCAGGGAGATGTCCTCATCTGGTCTCCCGGCATCCACATTCAGTGGGAGCATAACATACAAGAAAAATAATAATAATATATTAATATAGCACCATTAATTCGACAGCATTTTATAATCAGCAGCAACACTGTCTCCATTGGGGCTCACAATCTAAACTCCTTATCAGTGTCATGCCTGTTTAGACACGTATATTTAGTTTCCTTTGCCTATGATAAAGCTGAGTTTCAGTTAGTGTTCAGTGATAATTTATTCAACAGCGCCATCTGTTGACAATGTTCTCTCACTACATTTTTTTAGTGTACAATCTAATTTTTGCCCCTCAAGGCTACTGTAGTTTTCCCATCAGCCCTTGCACTAGCCTCACCCCTTCTTATTCAGAAGCCATTATAGCCTCATAAATGCTGACATCCTGGTATGCTGATCCATCTCTCTGGATTTCAGCTCATATGTTTACTTTTACATAGCACAGTCGGTGATTTGTCATGATCCTCTTTGCTAGAATTCACCAAATTGTATAATGTAGCTACTCTGTTTTACACGCTTATCATCAAGTAGTTTCTGCCATTATAGCTATTGTGTATTCGTCATGTTGTGCAATTACACTGCATGTCCTGTAACAAGTGTAATGCTACTACAGTGCATTGTGAAAGTATTTTGCCCCTTGATCTTTTCAACCTTTTGCCTCATTTCAGGCTTCAAACATAATGATATATATATATATATATATATATATATATATATATATATATATGTAACGAAATTTATTGGATATTTTAAACTTTTTTATCAAATAAAAAACTGAAAAGTGGGGCGTGCAATATTATTCGTCCCCTTTACTTTCAGTGCAGCAAACTCACTCCATAAGTTCAGTGAGGATCTCTGAATGATCCAATGTTGTCCTAAATGACTGGTAATGATAAATGTAATCCACCTGTGTGTAATTGATGCGGCCAGGGCTAGGGGGTACTCGGCCACCGGGTCTGGTGAGTAGGGAGTCACGGGTGGACGGGATCCCGATGCCGTGCCCTGGGGATCATTTGAAGGGGGATGAAGGGATTATTTACAGGGGATCGTGACGCCACCTGTAGTGTCCGGTAATTTGGTACTGGCACTGCCAGCCGGCCGCTGAAGTGATGGATGGGGCAGCAAAGTGTGGTACAGCTCCCCACAGGTGGAGCTTTACCTCAGGGCAGCAATAAAGGAAGATGGTGAGGGAGGGCAGTGATGGAGGATGATGGTGAGGAAGGGCAGTGATAAGGTCCTTTCTGACACAATGGTGAATTATAGCTGTTAAACAGGCACACAGACACACAGAGATGGTTGTTTCAGTACCTTTTTACTGGTGGTCACATAAGAGGTACAATCCAGAGTACTAACCAGGTCCCTGGTGCAATTTAGGACTAACACCTTGGAAGGTTATGACGCCTCCTTTATCTCTGTGCTCTGCATTGAGGGATGAGTCCTGCCTGAGCCTGAACCCTTCACTTCTTTATTATCTTAAACTAACAATGAGGTCCTCCTGCGGGGTCCCGGTTCCTCCTGTGGCCCCTGGTCCTGTGTTTGGTTAGTTTAATGTCTCTTTTTCTCTATCCTCAGGGTTAAACTCCTCCTGAGTTTGCTGGGCTTTCTGCTGCGGCTCTGCAGGCCCGCAGCATCGGACTCCAGTGTCCGGTGGTGCTAAAGGGGTATATCTTCAGTCCCCTGTCCTTGTTCCCTATCTCCTCTACTTGCCTCCGGCCCCTTCCCTGGGGTATGAACAGCCGACAATCGTCCCTTGGTCCTGGCCTAAATCTCTCACCAGAGACCAGCAGCTCTGCCTCCTACTTTCTCCTCTCCTCACACGAACTAACTGCCAACTGTCTCCTGGGACTAACTGTCTCCTCCTCTCAGCCTGGATCTTCTTAAAGAGGAACTGACTTAATGCAGCCAGTAGAGTTCCCCCTTCAGGTCTGGAGTGGTAGGTGGTGTGTGCTGAGCAAACCAAGGTGTCAGTCCTTCCTTGCACCAGTGTAACCTGTGGCAATCCCCTGCAGGGGTGCCACATTCCCCCCTAGTTAAATACAGTCCTCCGGGACTGAAACATTTTTTATAAACACAATAGGTTATAACTATTTACATTTGATTATTGAACAGAGTCTTAAAAATGAAAAATTTACAAAAACCAGATAAAAATGGAAAAAGAGGTTACCAGTCCATACAGCGCTAGTCCATCCGCTGCAGGCTGTTTAGGGGAATGTTAAAACAGGGGTTTGCCACTACCAGTCCTGTGGCTATGGTCCATTTTAAAAATAAGCAAAAGGGAATGTTCAAAAGTTCAACAGGTCAAGTCTCTTAAAAATTAAAAATCATAACTATATACAATACGGGTGGTTCTTGTATTCTTGGCACTTCTACTGCTGATGGAAACATTAAAGTTGGGATTAGATATGTACCTTCTATTTGAGGCCAATCTGCTGGTAACTCTCCAATGATTGTCTGGACTGTGTTTGACTTCTCTTGCTCTTCTGGCTTTGGACAAGGTATATCTTCTTCTGGTTGAAGCTGTTGAGGGCACTTTTTCAAATGATCTCTGGACACTGTTGCTGTGGTTTCACCATGATCTTTACTAATTAAACAGGTTTTCTGGTTATCAAAATTGGATGGTAATACAGTGTATGGTTCTTTTTCCCACTGATCATCTAGTTTGTGCATTCTCCTTTTTCTTCTCAAAACCAATTCACCTGGTGTTAAGGGCGTTCCTTGTGCACTTTTGTTGAAGTTGGTTTCTTGTCTTCCTGACTAAGACTAAAGGGGCTGCCCAGGGACTACTGCTATCTCTTATAACCCCGGCCTCCTTCATTTCCCTCAGCATCTCTTTGGCATGTTGGTAGTGACCTGGTGGAATGGGTCTGTGTCTCAACTTGATTGGAGGATTATCTCCTGTGGGTATGCGATGCTGTGCCCTTTTAATCCTCCCAAAATCTAATGGATGCTTACTAAATATCTGCTTGAACTCCAGCACTACCCGGTACACTCCATGCTTCTGATGAGAAGGGGTGGCATCAGTTCCTACATGCAACTGCTGACACCACTCCTCTAGCTGTCCTTTGGAGTTGCTATCTTCTGCCCGACTAGGCGAGGAAACAGGTTCCACTGCCTGTATGTTGTTGTTACAAACAGTATACAGCTTTGCTAGAGTAGCATACCGGGGTAGCTATGCTTCCTCTGCCCCACAATTCAACACACGGATTGGTACTCGTCCCATATGTACATCCACCATCCCTCTGGCTGTCAGTAGTGTAGGTCTGTGCTCCGAAAATACCGGCTCTACAACCGCCTGGTATTCCTGTCCTCTACAACCTATCGCTGCTCGACACCATATCATCATTTCACTTTTTGGTGGTAGTACAATTGGAACCGGGTCTGTTACCCGCACACTGCCAATCTCTCCCCCAGACAGATTTACCTGTTGCTTGTGGATGAGGGCTCGGATCTCTCGTTGGATGACTCTTGTCCGCCCATAACTAGCAGTCTGAGAAATCTGTTGGAGTAAAAACAACACTTCTCCAAAGCAATTTTCAATAACATTTGTACCAATAACCACGTAAGGGCATTTTTCATTAGGATTATCTTCAACCACAAATAACCCTTGGCCTTTCAACTCCTCCCTCCCCAACTTTATTGTAGCTGCTCTGTACCCCACCTGTTTCTGTGGCTGGCCATTAGCTGCAATAATATTAAAATTGGGGTTTGGGGGTTCAAGATCATCATCAGACCAATACTGCTTGTAAAGGATATGTGGGATCGTAGTGACCTGCGACCCGGTGTCCAGTAGGGCCGACATGGGGATTCCTTCTAGTGTAATGTTGAGGTACGAACGGCCTCCCACGTATCGCTTACACCAGTCCTTTGGGCCCAGCTGCTCTGGGTACTGCGTTCTGGGCATCTCCCCTGTCAGGGACCCGTACATCATCCGTATCACTCATGATGAGGCCCCCCTAGTTAATTGCTGCCAACCTGTAAGATGAAACAGATTTCTCCAGCCGTCGGCGGCTCTGCAGAGGGAGCGGGGCACCTCGGGTCTCTCCGGAGCAGGGAGCTGTGCTTTGTGAATTTCCAGCAGAGTGGAGGGGGCGGGGCCCCTGCGGCTAGGCACCACAGAGTTGTATTACACTTATTATCTATATGTAATATTATTGTAAGTTGCTAGTTTGGGATTTAAATCTTACGGAGTCTATTTTTACACTCACTTAGGACCACACCACCTAGAGTAGGGGGAAGCAGTACTTGGTAGATCCCAGATAGGTGGGGGCGGAGCTTAGGACAGAGTAAGAGTGACAGTTGACAGTTTACCTCCGATAGTGCTGGGAAGGCAGGCAGAGTGGTCAGGCCTGGCAGCGCAGCTGAGTGGAGGGTACCCCATCTTTATGTGGGGACCCAGGACAGAAGGCAACGGGCCAGGGCTGGTAGGAGCCAGCTGGTCACGTTGAGGGAGCACCGGTGACAAGGACAGCCGAGGCAGCCAGGAGTTCAACCCTGACTGCAAAGCCAATGAGCTGCAGGCCCAACAGGACCAGGTTGCTGACAGCCCCACAAAGGCACCTCATCCCTCAGGGCTAAAAAACCGGTTCAGGACACTAGAAGAAATTAAAAGGGACAGGCTGATTTCCGCGGACGGGGGCTTTAGTCCTTGGGCCTAAAATACCAGACCGGTAACGCACAGACCTTATCTTCTAGACACAGACCGTAGGACTGGCGGGTGAGCTCTGCAAAGGTGGGAAAGATAGAAAGACAGAGAAAGAGAGTAGAAAACCCTGAAAGACAAAGAGAGGACATCTAGAGACTCCATAAGAGAAACCCTGAGTTGGTAACAACACCCTAAAAACCAAACTGTACCGTGTCTTGTTATGCCATCAGTCGGTACCGAATAAAGCAGAGCTAAACTTGAACTGGTTTCTGTTATTCTTCCCGCCACAGCCTGGAGGGCTCAACATCATCATTAACATCAGCTCAGCAGAGGGGTAAGAACTGCAGTACCACCATTATCATCACTGTCCACCCTCACCGTCTCACCACTATAGCTGCCCTGAGGTAAAGCTCCACTTGTGGGGAGCTGTACCACACTTAGCTGCCTCAACCATCACCTCAGCGGCCGGCTGGCAGTGCCGGTACCATCTTACCGGACTCTACAGGTGGCGTCACGACCCTCTGTGAATAACCCCTTTAACCCCCACCATTAACAGTAACATCTTTTCTAATTGATCACCAGGGCACGGCATCGGGGTCCCAACCATCTGTGACTCCCCATACAGTAACCCCGGTGTCCGAGTACCCCATCCCTTAGCTCTGGCCGTTTCATAATCAAGTCTCCGTTTAAATGCACCTGCTCTGTGATAGTCTCAGGGTTCAGTTTCAAGTGCAGAGAGAATCATGAAGACCAAGGAACACACCAGGCAGGTCCGAGATACTGTTATGGCAAAGTTTAAAGCCGGATTTGGATACAAAAAGATTTCCCAAGTTTTAAACATCTCAAGGAGCATGGTGCAAGCGATCATATTGAAATGGAAGGAGTATCAGACCACAGCAAATCTACCAAGACTCTCAAGGAGCATAGTGCAAGCGATCATATTGAAATGGAAGGAGTATCAGACCACTGCAAATCTACCAAGACTGATCAGAGATGTAGCCAAAAGGCCCATGATCACCCTGAATGAACTTCAGAGATCTACAGCTGTGGTGGGAGAGTCTGTCCATAGGACAACAATCAGTTGTACTCTGCACAAATCTGGCCTTTATGGAAGAGTGGCAAGAAGAAAGTCATTTCTCAAATATATTCATAAAAAGACTCGTTTGAAGTTTGCCACAAGCCACCTGGGAGACACACCAAACATGTGAAATAAGGTGCTCTGGTCAGATGAAACCAAAATCAAACTTTTTGGCCACAATGCAAAATGATATGTTTGGCATAAAAGCAACACAGCTCATCACCCTCAAAACACCATTCCCAATGTCAAACATGGTGGTGGCAGCACCATGGTTTTGGCCTGCTTTTCTACAGCAGGGACAGGGAAGATGGATAAAATTGATGGGAAGATGGACGGAGCCAAATACAGGACCATTCTCGAAGAAAACCTGTTGGAGTCTGCAAAACACCTGAGACTGGGACGGAGATTGATCTTTCAACAAGACAATGATCCAAACATAAAGCAAAATCTACAATGGAATGGTTCAAAAATAAACGTATCCAGATGTTAGAATGGCCAAGTCAAAGTCCAGACCTGAATCCAATCGAGAATCTGTGGAAAGAGCTGAAAACTGCTGTTCACAAAATCTCTCCATCCAACCTCACTGAGCTCGAGCTGTTTTGCAAGTAAGAATGGGCAAGAATTTCAGTCTCTCAATGTGCTAAACTGATAGAGACATACTCCAATCGACTTGTAGCTGTAATCGCAGCAAAAGGTGGCGCTACAAAGTATTAACTCAAGGGGGCCGAATAATATTGCACGCCCCACTTTTCAGTTTTTTATTTGTTAAAAAAGTTTAAAATATCCTACAAATTTCATTCCACTTCATGATTGTGTCCCACTTGTTGATTCTTCACAAAATTTATATCTTTAGGTTTGAAGCCTGAAATGTGGCAAAAGGTTGAAAAATTCAAGGGGGCCAAATATTTTCACAACGCACTGTACTACCACTACTACTTTCATGCCCATGCCCAGCATATTCTGCCAGCCACTGGTGGTACTATCATGCTAATACTAACACCAGTGGATAGCTGGCAGGACATGCGGGGTGAGCATGATAGTACCACAGAGGCTGGCAGGACATACTTGGCATGATTCATGCCTATTATGTCCTGCCAGCCTCTGTGGCACTTTCATGCCCATGCCCAGCATGTCCTGCCAGCCTCTGTGGTACTTTCATGCTCACCCAGCATGTCCTGCCAGCCACTGGTGGTAGTACTAGCATGATAGTACCACCAATGACTGGCAGGACATGTTGGGTAGGAATGATAGTACCACGGAGGCAGGCAGGACATACTAGGCATGATTAATGCCCAGTATGTACTGCCAGCCTCTGTGGTACTATCATGCCCAGAAAGTCCTGCCAGCCACTGGTGGTACTATCATGCATGCCCATTGCCCAGTATGTCCTGCCAGCGTCTGGGGTACTATCATGCCCACCTAGCATGTCCTGCCAGCCACTGCTGGTAGTACTAGCATGATAGTACCACAGAGGCTGGCAGTACATACTGGGATATGGGCATAATAGTACCACCAGTAGACTGACTAGGCAGTCTCCAGGGCTCCGTCTCCCCTCCTCGCTGCTGTTAGGCTGGATTAACATTGCGTTTATGCTGTGCGTTACAATGGATCGATTGTAAATCAGCACAAATGCAATGTATTGTAGACTTGCAAAAACGCATACTAACGCTTGCAAAAATAGGAAAACACGGTTGGCGGCTGGAGCCCAGCTGAGCGCTTCTCTCACAGCCGTGTTCTAGTGTTATTCTGTGCCTGCTCATCTCTGTCAGCAGACATATTTGTCTGATGGCAAAGATGTAGCAGAGCTGAAGATAGGAGACCCGTGGATTACGTCAGAGTGAGGATTTTTTCTTTATTAAAGATGGAGTTCTTAAATGTGTTTCGTGTTTTATTGTTATTAAAAAAAAAAATTCTCTGTGTTGTGTTTTTTTTGTCAGTTTACTAGAAATTCATGGTGGCCATGTCTAATTTCACGTGACGCCATGAATTTCAGGCTTAGTACCAGCTGATAATACAAAGCTGGTACTAACCCCATTATTACCCAGCGTGCTACCCACCACCAGGGCTGCTGGATGAGCCGGATAAAGCGCTTGGAAATGGCGCTACGATGAATGCGCCAATTCCAGGGGTGGCTGCGAGCTGCCATTTTCAGCATGGGGGGCCTAGAATGCTTGGGCGTTGCCATGCTGAGAATCCCAGCCCCCACCTGCCTGCTTTTACCTGGCTGCTGATCAAAATATGGCAGGAGCCCACACATTTTTTTTTTATTATTTTTTTTTTTATATAATGAAAAAAAAACATTGGGCTTTCCTGACTTTTGATCACCAGCCAAGGTAAAGCCAGGCAGCTGGTGGTGGCAGGCTGTATCTGTCCACTTTATCTGCACTGAGAGTCAAAAATTCTGCGGAGCACTATGTCATTTATTTTTATTATTTATTTTCACGCTTCTATATGTGTGACAGGCCCAATGGCTAATCACAGACGCTGACACAGAGAATGAGCGTCTGTAATTGGCTGCTTGAGTAACCTGAAAGCAGCCCATACATAGTACCATATTAGAATGTATAGGCTGATTGTAGATTACTCGTACAGCCAATCACAGATGCCCATCCTCTTTGACAGCATCTGTGATTGGCTGTTGGGTCTGTCACACATAGAAGTGTGAAAAGAAGTAATTTTTAAAAACACAACATAGTGCCCCACAGAATTTCTTTATTCTCACCGCAGATAAAGCGGACAGCTACGGCCTGCCTCCCCCAGCTGCCTGACTTTACCTTGGCTGGCGATCAAAAGACAGAGAAGCCTAATATTTGTTTTAAACGTATTTAAAATATTTTTAAAAATAAAATGCTTGGGCTCCCGCCATAGGTTGATCACCAGCCAGATAAAACAAGGCAGTTGAGGGCTGGGATTCTCAGCATGGTAAGGCCCAAGCTTTCTTGGACGCCACTCTGAAAATTGCAGTCACTCCTGAAAATGGCTCATTCATCATAGCACCATTTCCAGGCGCTTTACCTGGCTCTTCCAGCGGCCCTGGTGGTGGGTGGCACCCTGGGTAATAATAGTACAAAGGTGGCCTGGTACTAACCCTATCAGCTGCTACTAAGCCCGAAAAAATTTCTAGGAAACAGAAAAAAAACAGACATTTTTTTTTATTAGAAATAAAACACAAAACACATTTAGGGACTCCATCTGCGACAGATAAAGAACTTCACCTAGAGACATCACTGGTGAGTATGTGTATTACCTACCGTGTTTCCCCGAATATAAGACAGTGTCTTATATTAATTTTACCCCCAAAACTCCCACCCTGTTCTATATTCGGGGTATGACTTATATTAAAAAAAAAAATTGACAATTAACCGCAAGTGTCCCATACAGTACCGTACATTGTATGGAGACCTGCCGCAAGTGTGCCGCAAGTCGGCCGCAAGTCGGCTGTGTGGCGTAATTGCGGTTTTAATGGGCAAGTCGGCAAGGAAACATCCTTACTTTTTAGGGTAATGGCGGCCTCGGGCTATGGATTCCTCCGCGGTGCAGGGCGTTGTCCAGATGCTTCTTCATGCAGGAGCTTCTGGCCAATCAGCACTCGAGCCGCTGAGCCAATCAGCGCTCGAGATGCTGGGGAGCCGCTGGCCAATCAGAAGCTCCTGCCGGCAGCGGTGACGTCAGGCCGGGGCGACAGGCGCACAAGATTAACCCTATGCCCTCGGGTTAACTGCGGCACCTGAGGGCAGAGGGGAGCCCACGGGGGACAGCGGGGCCAGCGGGACAGCAGGGACACAGGTAAAACATGCAATGGGCAAAAATGGCACTTTAGCGGTACCCTGTCTTATATTCCCCGAAAATAAGTCACCTTGTGTTATAATCGGGGTATGACTTATATTGGAAAATTCTGCGCCAGCCCTGCCCTGACTTATATTCGGGGGTGACTTATTTTCGGGGAAACACGGTATATGTCACTGGTGATGACTGTATAACCTGTACACTATATACAGAACTCCTGTGTATAATGTCACCGGTGATCAATGTATTACCTGTACACTGACACTATATACAGAGCTCTTGTGTATAATGTCACTGGCGATCACTATTACCTGTACACTGACTCAATATACAGAGCTTTTTTACATTTGTATTATTTTAGTATTATTTCTCACTATGTGGTGGCATTATGTGCTTTGGACATGATGGTATTTGTCCCTTGTATGTGGTATTATTCAGTCATTATGTGGTCGTAATATGTGGTCTCATGGTGTGGCAGTATTTAAACTTCGTATGTGGTAGCAATTGATGCTGTATTATGTGCTTTGGTCATGACATTATGGTATTTGTGCATATTATGTGTCATTATTTGGGCACTCTGTGGTGGTATTATGTGCTTTGGTCATAGTGTGGCGGTATTTCTGCCTTATATGTGGCATTTTTTGGGCACTATGTGGTGGTAATATGTGATCTGGTCCCAGTGTGGTGGTATTTCTGTCTTCTATCTGATATTATTGGTCTTGGTAGAGTGGACTATGGTTGGTAATTTCTTTTATCTGATATCAATAAGGGGAAACGTCTTTATTTCCATTAGTAAATATTTGGATGTTTAACCCCTCCCTGTCCTGTCACACAGCAGCAGAGATACAGTTACAGAGGTTTGCCAGAGAAAGCAAGTTGAGTATTTGGTGAGATTTTCACCTCAGTATTTATAAGACAAAACCAGGAGTGGGTGAGAAATGCATAATAAATTACCTCTGATTGCTCCACTCCTGGTTTTGTCTTACAAATACTGAGGTAACTCACCAACTACTTAAAGCTCTGAATTCTTCTGACAGTGCAGATTCCACCAATAAATAAGTGATCACCTTCCTAACCTGTGCATCGCTGATAACTTGTTTTCACCAAAAAATCCCTTTAATGCAAACTACAGTAATTGAACATTGCAGTAATGGAGAGCGCACAGTGATGTGCAGGAGCCGCCTGTGTTTTACAGTCCACGCTCCACTATAATGGGTATAACGGATAAACAGGTGTTTGCATATAGCTGAAGGGTTGGTGGGCCCCTGGAGTCAATTTCCCTGGTGGGCCCCAGACACCCCAGTCTAGTGCTGCTCCTGACCACATTCTGTCTAGATTAGTGATGGGCGAGTCCTAAATTACTCAGAATCGCTTGACTCTAGCGAGTCCGAGCCCGGGACTCGCTACTCGTTGCAAGTCTAGCGAGTCCAATGTTAATGAATGGGGAAGCGAGTAATAGCGAGTAATGTGCGATTTAGGTCAGACGACCATTACACTCAGTGCTGTGTGCAGCTTTGCCCAGGTTATAACTGAAGGCATTATGAATGCAAGACACCAGCCCCAATCACTAGCAACCTCCTTTCTCACAGAGGGAGTGACCACTGGTTGTCCTGCAAACACAATGGGATCCATATAGAGCGCAGTTCACATAGGTTTGCACAGTGTATGCCCAGCCTCTTACATTAGCCCCCATCTCAGTAGGCGGACTGTTATGGCATTCAACACCGCTACCTGCGCCGGAACAAACGCACCCATATGGCCCAGCTACACACAGCAACAAAAAGAGTGCAAGAAAAAACCACAATGACAGGTGCTGAAATTGTGGAAAATTTGTTAGTTTTAAACTATAGCAAATTGTGGGGTATTGGTTTGTCTTTTGGTCCAAAACACGTAAGCTTGTGAGCCCTTACACGGCTCCCCACATGTCACAAGTCCTATCCACTAAATTCTTATCTAAAGTGAGCAAAGGACACAAATAGAAAATAAATTTTCTTACCAAAGCAGATTCAGGTCAGACGACCATTACACTCAGTGCTGTGTGCAGCTTTGCCCAGGTTATAACTGAAGGCATTATGAATGCTGGGCCATATGGGTGTGTTTGTTCCGGCGCAGGTAGCGGTGTTGAATGCCATAACAGTCCGCCTACTGAGATGGGGGCTAATGTAAGAGGCTGGGCATACACTGTGCAAACCTGTGTGAACTGCGCTCTATATGGATCCCATTGTGTTTGCAGGACAACCAGTGGTCACTCCCTCTGTGAGAAAGGAGGTTGCTAGTGATTGGGGCTGGTGTCTTGCATTCATAATGCCTTCAGTTATAACCTGGGCAAAGCTGCACACAACACTGAGTGTAATGGTCGTCTGACCTGAATCTGCTTTGGTAAGAAAATTTGTGTCCTTTGCTCACTTTAGATAAGAATTTAGTGGATAGGACTTGTGACATGTGGGGAGCCGTGTAGGGGCTCACAAGCTTACGTGTTTTGGACCAAAAGACAAACCTATTCCCCACAATTTGCTATAGTTTAATGTGCGATTTACAAATCGCAGATGTGTCTCAGAAAGCGTTCGCATTGCCGTTTTGGCGGGTTAAGTGTGTGCTAACACTTGGCAGTGAAGCAGCACACTAGTCCCTGCAAAAATTATTAAGTGCGCACAAGTAGCCGCACAAGCAGGTGGCGTACGTGCTGTTTGCAGGTAGGAGAGCAGCAACGCACTGGTCTGCCACAGAGAAAATAAAGCTGAAGGGGTTATTATGACCCAAAATCTATCAGGTGCAAAAAAATAAGAAATAGTACCTCAGCTAAGCCTCTGACTTCAGCTATTAGGAAAGCTGTGTGAGTAAGCTAAGCTATGAGGTCGGTCCTGTGTGCACTGTAATGGTGGGTTTACACGTCACGATATCGTTCCGATATCGTATACAATGGCGCGGGAGCGCGCATTTCGTGCCCGGTTTTCCCTGAATCGCATCGGCGGTTTACACGCTGCGATATCGAGATACAACGTCCCTACGATGTGTACGCCCTCCGTCCCAGGAATGACCATTTAACATGGGAGTGAATAGGTGACGTTGCAGTACACATCGGAGTTGGGCTGTCACACGGGACGATCCGGCTCCAACCGGCATCCGATATCGGGCGGTTGAATAGCACGCTCATGCGACCCCCGATATCGGTTTACCATCGTTCCTGCATCGTATCGGATGTTCACACTGTACAACGCAGGAACGATATCGGGTCCAATGCACGAACCACGTGACTTTTGGTCGGAGTTGGACGTCGATATCGCAACGTGTAAACCCAACATAAAGGCTGCTCCTCCCTGCCTGCCTGCCTACAGTCCTCTACACAGTACTCCTCTGTCCTCCTGGTAGCTCTCAGAAGAGTTGTTTGGGTTAAATATAAGGAATCTTGAAGTTTCCCTACATTGACTGACACTCCCTATGATCTGCTCCAGCATCTACCTCACCCTGCACTAGCTCAGATCGTCACAGGAATGTGGAGGAAATGGCGGTGGCAAGGCTTATATACAGCCTCGCCTCTCATACATGACATAGGCATCACGATGGACAGAAGCCAATCATAGTCCTGCCACAACCAACATGGCTGTGGCATTACTGAATATGATTGGCTAACATGCTTGTCCATCTTCACAAGTTTTCTGACCTAACATGCTAGGCTGACTCGGAAGCTTTGTCGGAACATAACAGATTCTGTATTCGCGAGTCCCGAATACAGTATACAGGACTCGGACTCGTAGACTCGCTCAGACTCGCTCAGACTCGCTGCTGACAGCGGGTATCCGTGAAGCGGTGCGATTGTTATAACGATTTGGGGATATTCAAGCTACATAACAATGTGATATAGCGAGTCTAGCGAGTGAGAAAAAGTAAACTCTGACAAAACTAGGATTGCCATTGACTTGCATTGGACTCGTTACTGTGCGAGTAATCACTGGGAAACGCGCCGAGTACCGAGTCCTGCGAGTCCCTTACTACTCGCCGAGAAACGAGTCCTAGCAAGTAGACTCGCCCATCCCTAGTCTAGATGTGCGCAACGTCACTCATTACAAGTAAATTAAGTGGGACCGGACACGTCTAATCAGAATGTTGCTGGGAGTATGCATATTGAATACTTGTAGTCACATGACCATCCACTCCTGGTACTAGAGAATAATGATAGCGTGTACAGTGCTTGCTGTGATGAGTCACAAGGTTGCTGTCACATAGAATGACTGCAGAATTTTGTGCCAAACCTAAACACTTTTAAGTACACAGCCTTTTTTTGGTATTGTCATGTTTTTCCAACCTTCTTTTAAATACTAATAACTTTTCTTATTTTATTTTTCCAATATACAGTTAGGGCCAGAAATATTTGGACAGTGACACAATTTTCGCGAGTTGGGCTCTGCATGCCACCACATTGGATTTGAAATGAAACCTCTACAACAGAATTCAAGTGCAGATTGTAACGTTTAATTTGAAGGGTTGGACAAAAATATCTGATAGAAATTGTACACATTTCTTTACAAACACTCCACATTTTAGGAGGTCAAAAGTAATTGGACAAATAAACATAACCCAAACAAAATATTTTTATTTTCAATATTTTGTTGCGAATCCTTTGGAGGCAATCACTGCCTTAAGTCTGGAACCCATGGACATCACCAAACGCTGGGTTTCCTCCTTCTTAATGCTTTGCCAGGCCTTTACAGCCGCAGCCTTCAGGTCTTGCTTGTTTGTGGGTCTTTCCGTCTTAAGTCTGGATTTGAGCAAGTGAAATGCATGCTCAATTGGGTTAAGATCTGGTGATTGACTTGGCCATCGCAGAATGTTCCACTTTTTTGCACTCATGAACTCCTGGGTAGCTTTGGCTGTATGCTTGGGGTCATTGTCCATCTGTACTATGAAGCGCCGTCCAATCAACTT
>JARQOC010000002.1:296259856-296467356 GCA_033576535.1 Allobates femoralis | reverse complement strand
AATCCAGGCAAGGTCAGACATGAAACTAAACACACACACTATCACTGGGGAACCAAAACTATATCTGGCGGCCTGCAAGCCAGGCTCCAATGTACTTGAAGGGCACGGCTACCTCCCATAGGCTGGAGCTCACAACCTGATGACCTCATCCGGACCGCCCCTAGATCCAGGCCAGATGGAGATGCACGACTGGCTCCACCCACGCCACCTCTGACAGAAGAACGCAGGCTGCGCCTAACGGACACCTCTGCAGGGCCCTTTCCTCTGCGACCAACACCACCCAGAGGGGAAACACAGCGGCGCTCAGTGACAGAGGCAGACGTCGCGGGAGCAGTTCCATATGAGGACAAGGCCCTCCTATCACCGGCGCCACCAGCCGAAGGAATCCGGCTCCTCCCAGCGGCCGAGGCAGGAACACCAGCCACCGAGTCCAATGGCGATGTGACAAAGAGTCGTTGCAGGGCCTGCCGCCCCGGTGACGACCGACGAGAGCCGAACGCCGTGGCCCTAAATAGAACCAAGGGCCTGCCCATGCATAGCTCTAAAGACCGCTATGTATCTCAATGCAATGTGAGGCGCTATGCTTATTGGTCAGCGCCAGCACATAGCGACCAATGAGCATAGCGCCTTACTTACAGCGGTAAATTTGAAACTCAAAGTCCTCCAGTTGTACTGCCACTGCGAACTTAACCCCTTATATACCAGTTCAGCATTAACTCCATACTTTTTAGTGTCTATTAGTACTGGCAGTGGTACATTAACCCCTTATATTCTCTTTTTGGTGTTATTTCTATAATATAGTGTGTAGTTGTAATGCCACTGCCAAGTTAACCCCTTATATACCATTTCTGCATTAAGTGTTTCCTTTGTAGTGTCTATTACTATTGGCAGTGCTACATTAACCCCTTGCACACCATTTTGGATATAATTTACACTGTTTAGTCTGTTGTGGGAGTGACGGTGGATCATTAACTCCTTCAATCATCTTTTTGATATCATTATAAGTTCCTACTTTAATAGAGTCCTGCCAGTCGGACATTAACCCCTTCTAAACCTGCACTATATTGGTACCCTGACAGATTGGACTAGATCGGCTACTTAGTCATACATCTGATGTTAAAGTCTCTTTTTAATTGGTTGTAATACAGATTCATTTCTAATTACAAGTACATACACTCACTATAAGTAACTGTTTGCCACTTTAACATATACAGAAATTTCAATGAACTCTTCCGACAAAAATTAAAAAAATAAAATCATGCTGTTGTACATGTATATACTCTCACTATTCATATCTTCCTTAACAAACATATTCTACTTCACATTGCATTGTATTGTGATTACATTTGCAAACATGAGCTCTGAGCAATCTGCTGATGTGGCCAAGAAAGCGCCTGTGCCTGCACCGAAGGCTAAGAAGCGCAGCACGAACAGTGCTGAAGACAGGCGCATTAAATTGGATAAAAAGAAGGCTTCATATTATCAACGCATTGCCAACGAGTCTCCTGAAGAGAGAAGCCTGAGATTAAAAAAGAAAGCTCTGGCAGCCCGGGAGCGTCGCAGAAACATACGTTCTGACTGTATGAAAAATGATGACGTGGCCAAGAAAGCGGCATTTACTACACCGAAGCGTAAGAAGATTACCACCGAGATTGCTGAAGATAGACGCATTCGATTGGAGAAAGGGAAGGCTGCGTATTACAAACGCATGTGCAACGAGTCTCCTGAAGAGAGAAGCCAGAGATTAAAAAAAAAATGCTCTGGCAGCCCGGGAGCGTCGCAGAAAGAGCAAGATAATGCAGCAAGTCATACCTTCTCCCGATCTCACCGCTTCCAGCTCAACAGCCGTTGAATTGCCGCATACTGAACTTCCTTTACCACCGGCAAAGTGTGCACGTAAGCGAAAACACTGTGCTGCCGAGACAACATATGATAAACAGGCTCACAGCAACAAAGTTCAAACTGCTTTCAAAGCACGTATCAGTGTGGAGTCTCCTAAGTCAAAACAACTACGCTTACACAATTCTGTTGCGGCACAACACCGACGACGTGCACGCACTGCTTCCATCTCTACATTCAGACAGCCTCAGCTTCATATACCATCTACATCCTCATTCATCGAATGTGTGGAACCTGAAGCAGTGCAACGTCTAATATATGTTGGCCTACATAAAAAATATAATCTTTTGTTACCTTCTGCTCTCCTTATACATCCCATTGGTTTTACTGATGAGGACACTGACATTGTAGAGCACAGCTGTGGTCCAATGATATATAAATGTCAATATTGTCAGGCACTACATTTTCATGCTGAGATGCCATGTGACCAAAATTATACACTCTGCTGTCACAAGGGCAAGGTCCACATACCTATCTCTGAATACCCTGAGGTATTCAAGCGTTTACTTAAAGGTGAAAGTGAGTACAGTCGTAATCTCATGGACAACATCCGAGCCATCAACAGCTCTTTTGCTTTCGCCTCCATGGGGGCCAATATTTCTCCACCACCTGGACATGGCCCTTACTGTTTCCGAATACATGGCCAAATCTACCATCGCACTGGCACATTACATCCGGCAGATGATCAAATTCCAACGTATGCTCAACTTTATATCTTGGATACTGCTACTGCCAACGAGCAACGTTTGCAATGTCAACCAAATTTACAATGCCATCCAACTTTAATGAGTATTATTGCTCTGCAATTAGAAAACATCAATCCTTTTGTAGCTGCATACAAAATGCTCCGTGATGTGGAACAGGAAGAACAACAAAAGGCTGAAAGAAATGGCACTGTCATGCCAAATATTACGATGGCACTTAAACAAGACCGCAGTCAAGACCCTCGACACTATAACAATCCGACTGTCAACGAAGTAGCTGATGTATTTGAAATTACCAATGGGGAGCCACCATTCAACCGAGATATATTGATCCATTTAAAAGCCGATCCACAAAATCCTTTAGCTCTAAAGACACAACAGGTCAGCATTCTTCACAGTAACTTGGATGCATTACTTTATCCTTTATTTTTCCCTTACGGAGAACAAGGGTGGCATGATGGACTGAAACATCAAGGAAAAAGTGAACGCAGGGTTACACAACTCCAATATTACTGTTATGTGCTGTCTGTCCGCAATCAGTTTAATCCTGTTTTGAATGGTGGCAAATTGACACAGCAGTATTTAGTTGATGCTTATGTGAAAATTGAGGCCAATCGACTGAATTTTATCCGTCAACACCAGTCAGATATAAAAGTCGAGGATTATTGCATACTTCAAGAGCATCTCATCAACAAATCCATTCAAAAAGGCATTCCCATTGGCAGAACTGTCATTCTACCATCATCTTTCGAAGGCAGTCCCAGAAATATGCAGCAGAGGTATCAAGATGCCATGGCTATAGTCACTAAATTTGGTCGCCCAGATCTATTTGTCACCATGACATGTAATCCCAAATGGAATGAGATCACTAACAATTTGGAACCATGGCAACGTGTCGAACACAGACCAGATTTGGTGGCACGGGTCTTCAGAATAAAACTTGAGGCACTGTTAAAAGACATTAGAAATGGATTATTTGGAACAGTTTGCGCCATGGTTCATGTTATTGAGTTTCAGAAACGTGGGCTACCTCATGCTCACATTTTGATAATTTTGGATGCCACCTCAAAATTACGCACAGAGATTGAAGTTGACAATACTGTTTGGGCTGAAATACCAGATCCTATCACCTACCCTCAGCTTCATAAGATCGTCATGCAACACATGATTCATGGTCCCTGTGGAGAACTGAGGCCAAATTCACCATGTATGCATCTTGGGAAGTGTAGCAAAGGTTTCCCCAAACAATTTCAGGATTCGACTGTCATCGCAAAGGATGCCTATCCGACGTATCGACGAAATACAGGACCATCATTTGAACACCATTCCGTCATGATTGATAATTCGTGGGTAGTTCCTTATAATCCTTTCTTACTTCTCAAATATAAGTGTCATATCAATGGGGAAGTTTGTGGCTCCATACAAAGTGTCAAATACTTATTTAAATATGTATATAAAGGACACGATAAAGCAAATCTGGAAATTTGCCAAACAAGCATCCAACATGATGAAACTCATCAATTTATGGATTCCCGTTATGTTAGTGCACCTGAGGCAGCTTGGTGGATATTTGCTTATCCCATGCACAAACAATCGCATAGTATTATTCGCCTGGCCGTACATCTGCCTCATTCTCAACAACTCTATTTTCATGAGGATGACTCTGTAGCCAACATCAGACACAAGCTACATAACAATTCCACTCTTATGGGCTATTTTGAGCTTAATAAGAAGGACCCAACTGCTCATACTTATTTCTATCGTGAAATTCCAGAACACTACGTTTGGATAGAAGGTTCTTGGCAACAGAGAAAGCGAGGAGGTTCTTCTGTAATTGGAAGAATGTATACCGTAAGTCTCAGAGACCAAGAACGCTACTATTTGCGGTTGTTGTTGCTGCATGTCAAAGGTGCCACCAGTTTTGACAGCATTAAAATGGTTCATGGAGTTACACATCTAACTTTCAAAGACGCTGCCTTAGCTCTTGGTTTATTATTTGATGACAGTTTGTGGAGAAACACCTTACTTGATGCTTGCATTTTGAACATGCCTGCACAGCTACGTGATATGTTTGCCTACATTTGCATTTTTGGCCCTCCTGCTAATCCACTGGAGTTATGGCTTGAATTTAAAGAACACTTCATTCAAGACTATTGCCATAAATATCACTCAAACACGGAGGAGTGTGTGAATTGTGAAGGATATGCGATGACAGATATCCAAGAAATTTTGCGCAGTCATGGCAAAAAATATACTGAATTTAACTTACCACGCCCTGTCGGGAAACAACAACTTCCACAACAATTTGATCAAGACGATGAGTTAAGAACAGCTGCTGAGATGAAAGCAACTCTCAATCCTCAACAACTTTTGGCTTATGAGGCTATTATTCAAGCATTAGAAGACACTACTGCAACACCAAAGTGCTTCTTCATTGACGGTCCTGGTGGCAGTGGAAAAACTTACCTTTACCATCTACTTCTACATCAACTAAGGGGAGAAGGAAAAATGGTGTCACCTGCTGCCACTACAGGAATTGCAGCCAATATGCTTGAAGGAGGAAGAACAATTCATTCTCTTTATGGAATACCAATACCTGTGAATGAAACATCAGTTTCCAGGATAAAAAATGACACAGATGCAGCTTATGATTTGCAGAACACTGAACTCTTTACTATAGATGAGTGCACAATGGTCTCAAAGTATGCATTGCATGTCATTGAAAGACTCTTACGAGATGTTATGACCAAAAAAGTTACCAACAAAGAAAAGACACCTTTTGGAGCCAAAGTAATTGTACTTGGAGGAGACTTTCGACAATGTCTTCCTGTCATTCCTCATGGCACAAGAACAGATATTGTAGACAGCTGTTTAAAATATTCTACACATTGGCCAATTTTCAATCCACTCCCGCTTATTAACAACATGCGCTCTATTGATCCGGAATACAGCACTTGGTTGCTTAAACTTGGTAATGGTGAGCTGTCCAATGAATATAATCTTGGAGATGATGTCATCGAGATTCCTCCAGATATGCTGTGCACTGGGTCTTTAATACATGAGATCTTTGGAGATAACATTAACATTGATGTCAGTAACAACGAGAGTATCAATATCGCTGCTTCTCATGCTATCCTATGTCCGAAGAATGACGACGTCGATTTTATTAATTCCAAAGTCATGGATTGCTTGATTGGTGAGTACACAGACTATATGAGTGAAGATTCTATTGATGCGGAGGACTGTGATGATTCAGAACAATACCCACCTGAATTTTTGCATTCACTTACACCTACTGGAATGCCTCTACATCATCTCAAAATTAAAGTTGGCACCATTGTCATGCTGTTACGCAACCTGAATACCAGGAAAGGTCTGTGCAATGGTACTCGGCTCATTGTAACTGCATTGTTTCCAAACATGATCCAGGCTAAAGTCATTACCGGCTCAGCAGCAGGACAGGTGGTATTCATTCCACGTATTGATTTATGTCCATCAGAGACTGCATTACCATTCAGATTAAGAAGACGACAATTTCCCATCAAGGCAGCGTTTGCAATGCCAATCAATAAATCCCAAGGGCAAACTCTCAATTGAGTTGGGATATATCTCCCGGAACCACCTTTTGCCCATGGTCAACTCTATGTGGCCTTTTCAAGAGTCAAGCAACGCTGTAATGTCAAGGTCAAAGTCCTCAATTCACCACTCCAAGGACAATTACTGCCTGATTCTCCTAAGGTCTTTACACACAATATCGTGTACAAAAATGTTTTACGTTAAGATTTTTCTTTTTTTCTCATACTGTTTTGATACTTTTTTTACAAAAAAAACAAAATCTACAAAAAAATTAGTTTAGTCATATTTTTAAAGATATTAATTACATGGTTATTATATAGCCATGTTATATATATAGTTATTTTTGGGGAGGTTAAATCCCTTTTGTACAGAATTTATCATATATATATATATATATACTAGCTGGGTGCCCGATGCACATGCATCGGGATTCTAGCAGAGCGAGTCTCTGACTCACAATGGCCGCTTCGCGGCCAATGCTTCGCGCTGCTAAGGCGACTCGCCATGCCCGCTGCGCGGGCATAGCGAGTCGCCTTAGAACTACTCGCAATGGCCGCTGCGCGGCCAATGCTTCGGGCGTATCCACATGACGACACTGACTCGCAGCGTGAGCGGACTCAAAAGGGGCAAAAAACCCATTCGTGATTATATAATAGATATAGATAGATATTTATCATATATATATATATATATATATAATAACAAACGACTGCAGCACTCCTCTTGTTTTAGTAACCTCTTGCCTTTATTGGGCCTTCAGGTGTACAGGGCAACGTTTCGGGACAAATCTCCCTTCTTCCAGCAACTTACCACAACTAAAGCGAGGTTCTTATACTACCCCCCACCTCATTATCATAATTTGACAATCACCTAATTGAATTCACATATTATCACCTGTTAATCAAATGTATACATATGCATGCATTAATCTCAGTCATATATCTAATGGTGCACCACCTCCAGTGTATATATTGGGTGGGGGGTAGTATAAGAACCTCGCTTTAGTTGTGGTAAGTTGCTGGAAGAAGGGAGATTTGTCCCGAAACGTTGCCCTGTACACCTGAAGGCCCAATAAAGGCAAGAGGTTACTAAAACAAGAGGAGTGCTGCAGTCGTTTGTTATTATACTGGAGGCAGTAAGTGGATGAGGCTGGACTGATTTGCACCCTAAAGAAGCTGTGCTGCTTTCTTTCATTTCATAACTATATCCAATAAGATTTGCACAGTGATTTTGAATGGAACCAGGTGGAATGTATTATTCTACGGAGGAAGAGGAGCGGATCCTGAGAGGAGCTGAACGGGACACAGGTTTCTTGAGCATACCATCTAGCGTGACAACTAAGCGCAAGTATGAGAATGACTGTAAAATATTGGTTTCCATAGAACTACATATGTCTACACTCGCACAATACTATAGAGCAAAACGGATCCCCAGAGGCCTCAGATCCAATGTCAGACCAACACTGTTTAGTGGTAATGTTCTATACTGTGATAAGTTTGCAAGCATGTCCGATAGGTACTCCTTGGATATATTACTATTAAACATGGAGTACTTGCAAGAAGAAATGGGCAAACTGCAGATAGAAATAAAAGATACGGAAACAGCATTGAAGAGAATGTTAGGTGAGGATGACACTAAGAAATTTAAAGAAAGGATAGTAGTGGATAAACTAAGAAAAGACCTAGAAGAAACAAAGAGACAGAAGTGGCAGAGAGATATGGAAGATTATAAAAGCGGCCAGATATATAATTGGCAGAAGGACAACCAGAATAATTGGCGTAGGAGAGGTCAATACTGGGGAACTACTAGGAGATATTACAAACCATATGAAGCGAATAGAAATGTTAAAAAAGGTGACTTTATTTTGATTAGATCAAGAAAATCCTATACCAGAGGATGACGAGGAGGACAGCACCACCACCGGAGCCAGAAAAAAAACAAAAGGAGAAGAACAAGGCATACAGACAGCAAAAGAAGAAAGATCAAGTCTAATAGTGAATCTTTCGGGTAAACCTTTATCCTATGACCAGGAGTTACTGTTGGATAAGGGTTTGAATTACTGTATAAATTCTCACGCTAATTGGTTTGAAACAGAGGTGGACTTATTTAAGTTTTTCCGTAATATTAAACTGAAGTATTGGTTTAAAGATAGAACGAATGTACAAAAATTAAGAACTAGTGAAATCACAATGTCTGATTTGGATATTAGAAAAGTAAGTAGCTTTGTGCCTGAAGTTGAACACTCAGCGATAGAAGCCTTTATAGGGGCGGTTAAACAGGATGTAAAAAGATTACAAAGTGCAGCCAAAAATACCTTCACAAAACCAAACATTACCAAAGGAGAGGTCAAAGCTATAAAAGAACTAAAAAATGATAATGATATTATAATAAAGCAGGCCGATAAAGGTGGAGCGGTGGTTATTTTGAATAAAAATAGCTACATAGAAGAGGTATTAAGACAATTAAAAGATGAAAAAACATACAGGGAATTGAATAAAGATCCTAAATTCGACATCCAGAGGAAAATATCCAAAATATTAGGTGAGGCAGAATTAGGGGGCATTATAGATGAGGATTTGGTGGACTTCTTATATGTGGAACACCCTAGGACCCCTGTGATATATACAACCCCTAAGATACACAAAACATTAGAAAACCCCCCAGGCCGGCCCATAGTGGCAGGTATCGGTTCAGTGTTTAGTAACATAGGGGTTTTCCTAGATAAAGTGATGAGACCATTTGCCATTTCAGCACCTTCATATATCCGAGACACTAAAGAATTTATAGATAAATTAAAAAATATTCAAGATGTAACTGATTGCATGATGGTATCTTTTGACGTCGTTTCTTTATATACCTCGATTGACCACCATAGAGGCATTAGAGCAGTGGCAAAAAATTAGGAAAAACACATTACAGCATGGGAGCTAAACAGTTCATTATTGACCTCTTAGAAATAGTTTTGACACAAAGTTATTTTCTTTTTGGAGACACTTATTATTTACAGTTGGTTGGGACCGCTATGGGGGCAAGAATGGCATGCGCCTATGCTAATACGGTTATGGCAGTATTGGAGGAGGAGTGCATCTATGTATCCCACCACTTCACCAATGTAGTGGAGTGGTGGAGATACATAGATGACACGTTTGTTTTATGGAAAGGAACAGAACAAGAGCTCGAAACATTTTTTGAATATCTAAACACAATAGACGATACGATTAAGTTCACGAAGGTCCATTCCAAGTATGAAATACAATTTTTGGATGTACTAGTGAGAATAATTGATAATGAGATTGAAACAACCTTACATGTTAAAAAAACAGATAAAAACAAACTCCTGCACTTTAATAGTCACCATCCGCCAGCTCTAAAAAAAGCAATACCTATAGGGCAGATGCAGCGGATTGAGAGAATAGTGAATAAGGAAGATGAATTGAAATTAAAAACTACAGAGATCCTTAGAAAATTTGAAGATAGAGGATACCCAAGGTCACTATTGAATAGGCAAAAACAGTTATTAAAGAAGAAAGAGGAAAAACCTGATATAAACAGGAATGCCAATAGAATACCATTAATATTTACGTTCAGTGAAGAGGCCCCTGAGGTGGCTAAAATAGTAAGGAAGCACTGGCATATATTGGGTGAATGTATTCCAGAAGTAGAAGAGTATAAAAACAGTCCCCTTATGTCATACAGAAAAAATAAAAATATCAAAGACAAATTAATAAGATCGGATTTTGGATCTATGAAGAAGAGTCGCCAAACCACTTTAACATTAAGTAGCAGATTGGGATGTTATCCGTGTGTGTCCTGCATCAACTGCTCGCATATGATAAGAGGTGCTCAATTTATGCATGAAGGTATTGGCTATAAAATTGAGCATTTTTTAACATGTGGCAGTGATTTTGTCATCTATATGTTAGAGTGCCCTTGTGGTCTTAAATATATAGGAGAAACCACCCTAGAATTTAGGTTGAGGTTTGCTAATCATCGCCACACTGTCCGTAAAAAGAGAAAAGACCTTCCTGTGCCTAGGCATTTTCTAGAGAAAAAACACTCTGAAAAAGATCTAAAATTTAGACTGATAGATATGATACCACAACAGAGACTTGGGGCGACAGGGTGAAACTATTGAGAATTAGAGAACTGGAGTTGATCCATAAATTGGATACTTTACACCCAAAAGGGTTAAATGTAGATTACAGATTAAATGTGATGCTAGAGTGAGCCAAAATGAAACTGGTAATTACCCGGATAACCCCATGGAGAAGTAAATTGGATGTAGAATAATATTAGGCAAGGAGCACTAGTCACAATATAGTCACTAATTGGTACAATAATAAGTAAAAAATGAATAAGTATGAAATATTGTACCCTGATTTTTTTCAGAATGTTTGTGTGTACTAGTGTTAATATTCTGTCTTATGTACTGCAGGTGATGTAACAGTTGAAAGATACCATGACGAAGACAGCGGGATTAGCAGAATATCCTCAGAATTACAGCATATATTAAGGAATTTTGGAGATAAGATTTAACTTTATTAATGTTAAACAGTCATGAATGCAAAATCCTGAGATGGAATAAATTTCATTTGAGATGCAACGTATAGTTATGAGCATTATTGGTCTTAATATCAAGAAAATGTGAAGCTGATAAACCCGATTGATCCCAAGACTGGTTGCTATGTAGTGGAGTAAAAGCCGTACATAGTGGGCCGACAGGTAAACCTGTAATGAGCGTTGGAGAACACTATACCAGGGGAAACCTGGGTGATGGGTTGATATCTTCTAAGAATCTTGATGTTTATATATTTGTATTAATGCTCATTATTAGTAAAAATACGATAGATTTAATACTATATAATATTGATAAGCAGCAGGACTAACTTGCAAAGGAAAATGATTGGCTATTAAGTCCAAAAGATGAAATGTAAGAGTTATAAGAAACCTAGCGATTAAAGCGAGTGTAGGCTTCATTATGCGTACCGCGCATGCGCGCGAGTCTAAAGATGGCGTCGGGAGGATATCCGTTTTATCCATAACGACGGCCGTAAACTCTCTGCAATGCGCATGCGCCGGCGTCTAAAGCATGTCGGAGGACGCTGCGCACATTAGGAATAGCGATACCCGCCGAAAGTCATGATATCTGACAGCTGAAGGTGCAGTATTGGTACAGTAATGACAGTAAGGATGTAATGTTAGCACATAAACATTCAGAGCTGTAACACTGATAGTAATATATACACTGGAGTTGGTGCACCATTAGATATATGACTGAGATTAATACATGCACATGTATACATTTGATTAACAGGTGATAATATGTGAATTCAATTAGGTGATTGTCAAATTATGATAATGAGGTGGGGGGTAGTATAAGAACCTCGCTTTAGTTGTGGTAAGTTGCTGGAAGAAGGGAGATTTGTCCCGAAACGTTGCCCTGTACACCTGAAGGCCCAATAAAGGCAAGAGGTTACTAAAATTGCTGCAGTCGTTTGTTATTATACTGGAGGAAGTAAGTGGATGAGGCTGGACTGATTTGCACCCTAAAGAAGCTGTGCTGCTTTCTTTCATTTCATATATATATATATAGATATACAGATGAACACACATTTAGTTTGAGCTCATAGATGTGTATCATCCAAATTTTACAATTTGGTGATAGAAACCATCATATTATGTTCCAGCACTATAAGTGCTGAGAATTTTGATATATTTGTTTTACAGGGAGAGGTTTTTGTGAACAGCTAAGAGATGGGTGGGATGGCTGTTCACACACATCTCCATCTCAAGGTGTGTTCACTATATATAGATAGAGAGGGACATATCTAAATTGAGATTTACCTTTGACTCCAGCATTTTTTAGCTATTTGTGGATGTTTTTTTTTTTTTAAATTTAACATTTCTACATTTGCTGCCTTAGGGCTCACCTACAGCACACTTGCCGTAATTTTCATGCAATGTGTATGGAATTTGTAGTTTACTTGCAGTGGATGCAGACAACGTGGTTGCGGCTGTTTCAGCCACAATAACTGCAGTGACCTGTGTTTTGTTAGTGGCTGTATTTCCTGCATCTGCCGTAGCCATGTTTGCTCCATTTACCGCAAGTTTACTGCAAATTCCTTAGTTTTGCTATGGAAATTGCTGCAAGTCTGTTGACGGTAACTCCTTAGGTGTCAGGTGTGGAAATTTTATTTTTTACATCCACATCCTTTTTAAATAGATGAAAAATGCTGCTGTTAAATAAATCCAAATATTCATAATTCGGAATTAGTTAGATTAGGACCCACCAGACGTAAGGGCATCTTGATGCGATTGGTGGGCTGACACAAACTGGCTAATACGCAGAATACCAATATTGATTTATCAAAACAAGCTATTGACACATTAACAAGTATTCTTACTTTGTGTTCCAAGACCCTTACATCATAATAGTTCAATTTTCCAAAAATGATATCAACCATACAATTATATGTAGTTGATGGAAAGATATCATGGAATTATTGCATTATTAGTTAAAACTATTTTTTAAATAAAGGAAATACGGATTCTAGACTCCCGATTCTTTAGAATCGGGCTCACAGCTAGTACTTCAATAACCACCCAAAAATGGATAGAAACATAGTGCTGGAGTATTCTGAAGTGGCAGCAATGAGTCTGGATTTAAATCCCATTGAACACCTGTGGAGAGATCTTAACATTGCTGTTCGGAGAAGGTGCCCTTAAAATATAAGAGACCTGAAGCAGATTGCAAAACAAAAAGTATTTTTGCTGCATCCAAAATTCTGCGCTCTGCAGTACAGTAACGTGGATGGGAATTAATAAAAAACCAATGCCCACTGTCCTCCTTCTCTGCAGCGTACACGACATCACGCGTGGCTTCCTAAGCCACAGCATGTCACTTATTTACGGTTTTTTATCCTTTTGTTTAACATTTCCTCCTGTCCCTAGGTTTTCATACGTCCTATGACCTATACGGTTTCTATTTTCAGCTGGATAAGAAAAGATGAAATATGAATTTTGATATTTTCACATGAATGGAAATATGATTAAAGTGTAAATGTCATTTAATTGGAAAAAAAAACAATACTGCACTGGTTGTTAATGATGGGTCACATAGCAGCTAAGATAATGATTTTTTTTTTGTGACACATGACTGATTTTATCACATTTTTCTGTGCTCTTTAAAAAGTTGCATTTTCTGTGTGTGTGGAAGTGGCCAGCAGTGTGTGAGAGAGCAGGCTGGTAATGAGCTGTATGGGGAGTCAGCAGACAAGGGGTTAACAGATTTCTGTGCAGAGACAGGACAAAACAGAGAAGCTTATAGAGGAGTGTACATCCTGACATTGCTCAGCTCTGTGCTGTAATGTGATACATTGTCTGCTCAGGAGCTGCCATCAGCAGTGTAGGCCACTCCCCTCTCCCTTATATGATTACATGTCCGTATTCACTGTGAAGACGGCTCTGACAATGAATGAGATTCACTCACATTGCACTGAAGACATCTTATGGAAGGATTATGAATGGTAACCAGACAGAATTTTCTAATGAAGTATACTAGAAAGATTATTAAAATCACTTGCTCTACATTATTATTAAAACTTTAAATGGCAGTTACACTTTAAATCTGAGATGGACATTGTCTTTAGACAAAGATACCCATATCTAGTTGGAACATATTGAAATGCATATGTACTATAATTTAATTGATGTTATGTTTTGTTATTCTGACTGCATTCCAAATATGATATCAATGTGTACTTACTACTTTTTTATAAATCTTTATTTTTTAACTGTGATAATGTGATCAGGAGAATATTTGCTGCATATGCATGGTTAATAGTCACAGATATTCTGTCTATAATGGACATCAGTATATATAATGCGTTTTCATATTTATTATCTGACTACTGGATTATGTCTATAATGAATCATATGCTCTGGGTGAATATATATTTATGTATAACTTACTACCTACTCCTTTTGTGATCTTGTTTTTCTGACTAGCATGCGCCTTATGCATGCGCTGGTTTTCCCTCTGGCCACTGCATCTGTGCAGCATTGATGGGGTGATGCCGGGGATGAGGTTTTCCTCCCTCCCTTCACTTCTGGCGCGCGGTGGAAGTGACATTCCGGATGTGAGGATCCCATCATGGTGTGGAACATGTCACAAGCACAGTCGGATATTATTATTATTATTATTATTATTTATTTATATAGCGCCATTAGGTTCCATGGTGCTTTACATGAGGATGAGGGAGACAAGAACAAGTACTAAATCTAGGCGATCAGGACGTACAGGTACAGGAGGGGCAGGGACCCTGTCATATGTACTTTACGCTATTGGTGGATGCACATATAAATACAGGGATATGCAACCTTATAACCACGCCTACAGTATATGATTCCCTGGTGTACTATGCATATGGTTGAGGGGGGTCGTTTCATGTAGGCTCTATTATTATAGCATGTGTTTTTTTGCCTGTGGAGAACATAGTGAAAATCCGCAAGAGACCCCTGATGGTGGGCACGGATGCTGTGTTTAATTCCATAGAACACTTGCATCTCTGCAGAAGAAGAGACGCCTATAAGACTAACTTCCCTACTCTTTTAGGCACCATTTGTGCAGATTGTGAGAGATGGATGAAGTTGACTTTTACATGGGTGGGCAGATGTCAGCTTTTTAAAATGACGGTTTTGCCTAAGATTCTATACTACCTGCAAGCTCTTCCCATCAGAATATCATCCTCCTTTTTCAAATCAGTTGCCCAGCTCCAAACTAGCTTTATATGGAACAATAAGAGCGCCAGGCTGGCGATATCTATACTGTCTAGAACCAAGAGGGAGGGTGGAGTGGGGCTAACAGACGTCAGACTGTATCACTTGGCGAGTCATCTTGCGCGGGTAATATACTGGTGCAGACACAAAGACAACAAGCCCTGGGTTGAACAGAGTTTTACCATGTTCCACTACACACACTACCCTGGGTATCACTAGGGACACGGGGGGGCCTACACAGTCACCCAACTATTGGACCCACACTATTTGTCTGCAGCCAGGGCTTGATATGTACATCAATGGTTTCCACCAACTCACCCCTGGTTCTGATATTTGGTCATCTTGACTTTAAGCCAAGTATTGGGGATCCAGTGTTTGGTTCTTGGATTGAGGCAGGGGTGGATAGGGTGGAAATCTGGGGAGGGGGAGACACATGGCTGTCTATTGAAACCTTGAGTTCTATGTCAACTCCTGCCCCCTTGGGATTTTGGAGGTGCCTACAGCTCAATCATTACTTCTACAGCCTCCCACCAAAGACGGAGCTCTGTAGAGCCAAATCGGCTTTTGAGATGATGTGCCAGGGTTCGGGATCTTGTAGACATGCCCTCTCCAAGATTTACACACTCTTGATATCTCCCCTGGATTTGCCCGCACCTCCGTTCATGATTTGGGGATGGAACTGAGCTTGGAGCAGAGATCTAGAATATATACATTGGCACATAACACATCAATCAGTTCGCGGCTCCAGGAGGCAAACTATAAATTACTCCCCCGATGGTACAGGGTTCCCTTGCGCCTGCATAAAATGTTCCCCTCTATTGACCCGGTGTGTTGGAGGTGTGACGGGACGGAGGACTTTTTCATGCACATTTTTTGGGAATGCAACAGCCTTAGACCCTTCTAGTCCAAAGTAAGCGAGTTTGAGAGGTGACGAGCTATGAGGGGGAACTGGGACCTGCGGTATTCCTGCTTCATCATTGTGAGATTCCTATCAACTATTACAAAAGCTCTCTATTAAGATTTTTGATAATAGCTGCCCAAGCGTGTATTCCACTTTTATGGAAGACGGTGAAGTGCCTGTCGATCGCGACATGGATCCTAAAGGTGAACGACCTCATGCACATGGAGGACCTGACTTCAACACTCCATGACTCTTACACGAGATTCCGAGACATGTGGTTTAGCTGGCTCCAGTTTCATCAGACCTACAAAGAATGTTTTGGTATGGAAAACATCTAAATAATAACAAACATGATGACAGGCGCAGACTTGGAGGAGGTCTTACCCACATCTAGTTCGCCCCCTCCCCTTCCCCTTCTTTCCCCCTCTCCCCTTTCCCCTTCTTTCCCCCTCTTCTCTTCTTTTTAGTTTTTTCTTCTTCTTTATGGATACTTGTATTGATGTTACATGAAGTGTATCAGGTTCATTACACTTCTGTCTGGCGGTTGAGTGCCTTAAAAACAGATTGTGCCGATATCTGGTTGTCCCACTATAGAGACCCCTGGAAGCGGCCTGTCTTGTATATATGAGATTTTATGCTGACTAAATCTGTTTTATTATGCTTATTAAAAGGAATAAATAAAGAATTCTAAAAAAAAAGAAGAGACGCTCTGTCTAGGATGCAGTATCTCTGGATCATGAGCACTTACCCTATGAAGGAAATTATTGCAGCTATTTATTCCAAAGGATGTGCAACCAAGAATTTTAATTGAGAGTGCCAACATTTTTGTCTGGCCTATTATTGGGGGTTTGTGTGAAATCATGTCCAATTTGCCTTTTTATTCTTCTCTAGTTTTGTGTGTTGTTCCAAGACACACAAAGGAAATAAATGTGTTTAACAAAACCTGTGTTATTGCAATCATTTTCTGGGAGAAATACTTCATTATATGGAACAATTTCAAGGGTGTCAACCTTTTCGGCCTTAATATTTTTTATTTTTAAAGTCTCCTTAGGAGACTTGAACCTGTGATTATTTGTTCTATAAACAGTTGTGCTCAAATGTTTACATACAGTACCTTGGCAGATTTTTTGCTTTCTTGGCCTTTTTTCAGAGAATATGAATGATAACACAAAAACTGTTTTTCCACTTATGGTTAGTGGTTGGGTGAAGCCATTTATTGTCAAACTACTGTGTTTTCTCTTTTTAAATCATAATGACAACCAAAAACATCCAAATGGCCCTGATCAAAAGCTCACATACCCCAGTTCTTAATACCGTGTATTGCCCCCTCTAACATCAATGACAGCTTGAAGTCTTTTGTGGTAGTTGTGGATGAGGCTCTTTATCTTCTCAGATGGTTAGGCTGCCCATTCTTCTTGGCAAAAAACCTCCAGTTCCTGTAAATTCCTGGACTTTCTTGCATGAACTGCGCACTTGAGTTCTGGCCAGAGTGGCTCAATGATATTAAGATCAGGAGACTGAGATGGCCACTCCAGAACCTTCACTTTGTTCTGCTGTAGCCAATGACAGGTCGACCTGGCCTCATGTTTTAGATGGTTGTCATGTTGGAACATCCAAGTACGTCCCATGCGCAGCTTCCGGGCTAATGAGTGAAAATTTGCCTGATATGCTGATAACATGTTACATTCATCTTTCCTTCAATTTTGACAAAGTTTCCTGTGCCTTTATAGTTCACACAACACCACATTATCAGTGACCCACATCCATGCTTTACAGTAGGAATGGCGTTCTTTTCATCATAGGCGTTGTCGACCCCTCTACAAATGTAACCTTTATGGTTGTGGCCAAAAAGTTAGATTTTGGTCTCATCACTCCAAATAACCTTGTTCCAGAAGTTTGGAGGCTTGTCTCTGTGCTGTTTGGCGTATTCTAAGTGAGATACTTTGTGGCATTTGTACAGTAATGGCGTTCTTCAGGCGACTCAACTATGCAGCTCATTTTTTTTCAAGTGCTTATTGTTCATCTTGAAACAGCCACACTGCTAGTATTCAGTGAGTCCTGTATTTCAGCTGATGTTATTTGTGGGTTTTTCTTTGCATCCTGAACTATTTTCCTGGCAGTTGTGGCCGAAATTATTGTTGGTCTACCTGATCGTAGTTTCGTTTTTACAGAACCCCTGATTTTTCATTTCTTAATCACAGTTTGAACACTGCTGACTGGCATTATTAATTCCTAAAGCCCCTGTCACACATAACAAGATCATTAGCAAGATCGTTGTAACATCACACGTTTTGTGACGTAACAGCGATCTCACTACCTGTGACACTTAGCAGCGATCAGGCCCCTGCTGTGAGATCGCTGATCGTTACAAAGTGCTCTGGGTCATTTTATGGTCGTTGCGCTCCTGCTGGTCAGCACGCATCGCTGGGTGTGACAGCTAGAGACCAACGATCAGCGACCTTACAGGCTGGTAATCATGGTAAACACTGGCGCGCTGCCTAGATACCCGGTGTTTATTATGGTTACCAGCGCTAAGCAGGGAGGACGCTGGTAACTATGATAAACAGTGGGTATCTAGGCAGCATAGTTACCAGCGTCCTCCATGCTTAGCGTAGCCTGTAAACAGGGAGGACGCTAGTAACTATGATAAACAGCGGGTATTTAGGCAGTGCGCGCTGCCTAGATACCCGCTGTTTATCATAGTTACCAGTGTCCTTCCGCTTCCAGCGATGTGGAGGTGGCTCCCTGGTCCCTTGTCGCTGAGGAGATCTGCCTGTTTGACAGCTCCCCAGCGACCAGATAACGATGCACCAACAATCCCTACAGGGTCGTTTCCGTTGTCGGAATCGCTGTTGCATCATTGTGTGTTACTGGAGCTTTAGATAGCTTTTTGTATTTCTCTCCTGTTTTACACAGTTCAACTCTCTTTTCCCGTAGATCCCAATTCTTTTGCTTACCCTATGACTCACAATCCAGAAACATCAGTGGCTAGTCAAAGATACAAGAGTCTGTCTGGATCCCAGAAACTCACTCAGCTTTTATGCACACACACACTGATTACAAGCAAACAGGTCGCAGGTGAGAATATTACCTTTATTAGCTATTCAAACCCATTTGTGTCAACTTCTGTGCATGTTATCTGACCAAAATCACCAGGTATGTTAACATTTGATCAGGGTTATTTGGATGTTTTTGTTTGTCACTATAATTTGAAAAGAGAAAACACAGCAGTTTGACAATAAATGGCTTCACCTAACCACTAACCATGAGTGGAGAAAAAGTTTTTGTGTTATCATTCATATTCTCTGAAAAAGGCAAAGAAAGCAAAAAATCTGCCGGGGTATGTAAACTTTTGAGCACAACTGTAAATATAGTTACCGTATATACTCGTGTATAAGCCAAGTTTTTCAGCCCAAAAATTGGGCTGAAAAGTCACCCCCTCGGCTTATACACGGGTCAATACGGTAACTTCTCCATGGAGGAGGCGGGGGGAGGCTGCTGAATGAGCGGGGGGCAGCTCATTAGATATGCACGGCCCCCCCCCGCCCATCACAGCGGCAGGGGGAGCCGTGCATACAGCCCCCCAGTGTATACAGCAGCCCCCCAGTGGCACTAGCCCCCTCATCATGAGAAGAGCCCCCCACAGTTTGCAAAGGGCCCCCGCTGCATTATCTTACCATCCAGGGTCTTCTTCACCCCGGGTCCTGCAGTCATCATCGTGTGTTCCGGTCTCACGTGACCCGGCGCGATTACGTCATTCCACTGCGACCGTCGGGTCACAAGAGATCGGGAACACAGCGCGCGAGGATGGACTGCAGGACCCGCGGTGAAGAAGACCCTGGATGGTAAGATAATGCAGCAGGGGGGGGCTCTGCAAAGTGTGGGGGGCTCCTCTCATGATGGGGGGGCTAGTTCCACTGAGGGCTGCTGTATATACCCCTGGGGGCCTGCTGTATATACCCCTGGGGGCCTGCTGTATATACCCCTGGGGTCTTGCTGTATATACCCCTGGGGGCCTGCTGTATCCTGGGGGCCTGCTGTATATACCCCTGGGGGCCTGCTGTATATACCCCTGGGGGCCTGCTGTATATACCCCTGGGGGCCTGCTGTATATACCCCTGGGGGCATGCTGTATATACCCCTGGGGACCTGCTGTATATACCCCTGGGGGCCTGCTGTATATACCCCTGGGGGCCTGCTGTATATACCCCTGGGAGCCTGCTGTATACCATGCTGCTGGGGCCTGTATACCACTGGGGGGCCTGTATACCTCACTGCTGGGGGCTGTATACCTGTCCTGGTGGCTGTATACCACATTGCTGGGGCCTGTATACCACTGGGAGGGCCTGTATACCACACTGCTGGGGGCTGTATACCTCACTGCTGGGGGTTGTATACCTGTGCTGGAGTCCACCCTCGGCTTATACGCGAGTCAATAAGTTTTCCCAGTTTTTGGGGACAAAAGTAAGGGGGTCGGCTTATACATGGGTCGGCTTATACACGAGTATACACGGTAGTTAATTATGACAAAAAAGAATGATTATGGGGGTGTGGCCTGGCATTGGCGCTGAAGAGACGTGGGTGCTGATAGCTCCACAGGAACCTGGCTGGCCCCGTAATCGGCGATACACGCCGAACTGCAACTAATTTCACCCTCCCTGACCTGTTGATCATTTAGGAGGTTGATCGATGCACTCCTGAAGCTCTACACACCGCTGGGTGAGTGTCGGAGGAAGCTGGAGAGGATCCGTCACATTAAAACACGGCCGCGGGTCATTAAGAGGCGGCAGCTTGCGGCGCGGTGTGGGTCTGTGGCTGGCGGGGAGCTGCGGCGCTGATAAAGCAACCTACCCCAACTACACTGTCATGGATCCCGTGAGGACGCCCTGTCACTTGGCTCCTGCTCGGCGCCTGCACCGCAGGGAGCTCTGAAGACCGGCGGCTGGTGGAGGTTAGTGCCGGAGGCATTGCTGACAGCGTTATTGCTGCAGCCTGTATTTACAGCCCTGCTCTCCTGTAGCCGCGGACCCCTTTGCTGCAGCTCCTTATACATCACAACATTATGGATGAGTGTTGGTGCTCACTTGAGCACCCTACAAGTTTGCTTGTCTATTAACGAGTCTCCAACCCTAAGAGACTATATATCCCACCTTATCCTTTGAGCCTCCTACTGAAGATAAAGGGGCTCATTAACGAGAATGTTATATCTACAACTCACACAGTGCACCATATGCCCTTAACCCTTAAGTGACTGAGGTTAACATTACATACCTCGCTGAGGAGGCAGACGATATGGGTCCAAAAAAAACCCAACCAACAACTCCTGTCCCTGGGGCAACTAAAGCTAAAACTAAGGATGGCAGCATACAACGGTACTTAACTGACTCTAATGATGTGGTGCCCCCTGACGTAGCAGAGAACATTGAAGATCAATCTGGCCTTGTTTCTGAAGGGACTTTTGCCCTCTCTTCCTCAGCTCTTATGCCACACGCTTCTACGTCACTAGTAGATCATTTACCTGGATCCGTTCTGGAGGACCTTAGGGATCTGCGTTCACGCATGTCTGACATGCCTACAAAGTCAGACTTGGATGGGTACTAGGCCCGATTACAAAGCTTATGTAAAGCCGAAATACAAGGGCTTAGCTCCACAGTTGCACAGGTATCAGAAAGGGTACCTTTACACGCCGCTACTACAGGATGGATACAACCCGCTACAGGCTACAAATGTAGCTTGTAGCGTCAATATAGCCCGTAGTAGTGGCGTGTGAAGACGGGACGAGACAGCCGGCAACAGATACATCTGTTTCCGAGCACTGCTGAATAACAGATGGCTACAAAGCCGATGGTAGCGGCCTGTATCGGCGTGTAAAGAAGCTACAGAAGGGTTGTTTCTACACCATGCTATGTAGCTGGGGCGTGACACAGGCTCCGGGTTTCCGCGCCCCTTCAGCGATCATTGGAGGAAGCTCCTGCATTACGATTGGTAGTCGCTGCATAGGGAGGCATATTTAAGGAGCTGACCAGTCACACTACACAATTGCTTGAGCGTCATGTATTAAACAGTCTCCTGCGATGCCTGCCCAATCATGGGTTTCTTGCTTTGTCCTATCATCGTACGGACGTCTCGTAATCCACAATTGTGGCACGCCTATGTGCTGTCCCTGCTGCACCAGGTCCGCCCATATTAGCTTGTTGTAGCAGTGTGTAAATGAGGTAAGATGAGCTACAGATGGCTACTTGAGACACCCGGCGATGTATCTAGCTGTAGATGTAGCGTAGCGTAGCGCACCTTGTGGCGGCGTGTAAAGGTGGTGCGTTTCCCGTTTGTAACCGTTTGGACGTGCTCGTGCACGTGAAGTAGCGGGTTGTATCCATCCTCCAGTAGCGGCGTGTAAAGGTACCCAAAGAGTGACGGCAGTTGACACAACTATGGCTGCGACCACGCTGATGCTGACAGAACACCAGCAGACCCTAGACCGTCATTCTGAACAACTTGCTTGCTTATTTCACCTTTTCAAGGACTCTGAGAACAGAGATCGACGTAACAATATCCGAATGCGCGGTCTCCCTTAGGTGACGGGTCCACTGGAGCTAGCACCCACTTTACAGTCCCTATTTAACACCCTGTTGGACAGACCGGTGGACACTCCCATTATTTTTGACAGAGGTCACAGAGCCCTAAGGCCCAGGTCTTCAATCTGGGTAACCCCCATGACGTCATCTGCCGCCTCCACCATTACTACTTAAAAGAGGACATTATGAAGCAGGCCTGGCTCAAGGGCCCTCTTGACTTTGATGGGGCGGTGGTTCACCTTATGGCAGATCTGTCCAGGGCCACCCTGATGAAACGAAGAGCCCTTCGCCCAGTCACTGAAGACCTTAAGGTACCTTTACACGCGGAAAGTTTTCTAGGAATTTCACTGGCAACTTACTGGTTGCAGTGAAATCATGGAGACATTTTTCCATTTGTACACAGCAACAAGATAGAACAATGTGTCCATGATTTCACTGCAACCAGTAAGTTGCCAGTGAAATTCCTAGAAATGTTGTCGCGTGTAAAGGTACCCTTAGGGAGAGGGAGATACCGTACTAATGGGGCTTCCCCTTTCAACTTCAGGTGCGACATCATGGCAATCTTTTTTTGCTTCGTAGCCCGGCAGATCTGACGACCTTTTTGGAAGGACTAAACCTCCCTACAATATCTTTACTGGACTGGTCATCAAACCCCTATCTACCATTCTGCAGGCGAGGTGAGAGAAGGGGAGCACCGCTACCTCAGAGACCACAGAGAAGAAGCACACCTGGCCCTCGTCATGTTGAAGCATAACGTGGTTCTGCCTACTGTCAACAATCTGTTTCATGTTCTTTCTTTTCTTCTATGCTGGATGGGGACTCAGAGTACCTGACACTGTCCGGGGAAGTCTGGTTCAACACTACGAGACTGGTCTTCAGCTGTAGATGCCAGATTTCTTCTCGAGATCCTCTTGGAACTGTTGGCCCTCCTCTTTTCTTTTGTTATCCTCTCCTGAGAAGCAGACACTGTTTGGTTGTTGAGCTCACTCCACATTGATATGTGGGCTCCAATCTGCTTAAATTTTGTACACTCGTGTGAACCTCCGTGTGGATACGAGGGGGAGAGGAGTTTCCTACCTCTATTTTATCTTTCCCTACCTTCCTATACCTCCCCCCTGACTACTCCGTTCCCTCTCAACTCCTATCCTTCCCCCCCTCTGCCACCCTACCCTATTTTCTTACATCCCTCTCCCTCCCCTCCTTTCCCCCCCTTTTTTTCTCTCTACCTATCTTCCTGCATTTGCCCAACCTCCCTATCCGAACAGTTAATGCAGAGATGATCCACACTATTTTCATTGATATGTTTTGGGATCTATTAGCCATTACAAGAGACGTGCTCCAATGTGTGACCTTCACGGCTCTCTCCAGTCCTACATTTTGGACCTCAATACGAGATGACTTTTGAGCTCGTCCCTCCTAATTGCCTTTATCTCCTATGTGATATAACTCACTCTTCTATTTACCTTTCATTGAGACTCCCCGTTGGAAAGGGAGTTTGTATGTTTGTTACATACAGTTGTGGCCAAAAGTATTGACACCCCTGCAATTCTAGCAGATAATACTCAGTTTCTTCCTGAAAATGATTGCAATCATAAATTCTTTGGTATTATTATCTTCATTTAATTTGTCTTCAATGAAAAAACCCAAAAAGAATTGTCCTAAAGCCAAATTGGATATAATTCCACACCAAACATAAAAAACGGGGTGGACAAAAGTATTGGCACTGTTAGAAAAATCATGTGGTGCTTCTCTAATTTGTGTAATTAACAGCACCTGTAACTTACTTGTGGCACCTAACAGGTGTTGGCAATAACTAAATCACACTTGCAGCCAGTTGACATGGATTAAAGTTGACTCAACCTCTGTCCTGTGTCCTTGTGTGTACCACATTGAGCATGGAGAAAAGGAAGAAGACCAAAGAACTGTCTGAGGACTTGAGAAACCAAATTGTGAGGAAGCATGAGCAATTTCAAGGCTACAAGTCCATCTCCAAAGACCTGAATGTTGCTGTGTCTACCGTGCGCAGTATCATCAAGAAGTTTAAAGCCCATGGCACTGTGGCTAACCTCCCTAGATGTGGACGGATGAGTTGGAGCGAGCCGGCGGATGGACGAGTATCCTCGCATCCATCCTGCCCCCCTCGCCGCCACAATCCTGCCCCCCCCGCCACCATCCTGCCCCCTCGCCGGCATCACACTGCTCCCCCGCCGGCTCCATCCTGCCCCCCCGCTGGCTCTATCCTGCCCCCCCATTGGCTCTATCCTGCCCCCCCATTGGCTCCATCCTGCCCCCCGCCGGCTCCATCCTGCCCCCCCGCCAGCTCTATCCTGCTCACCCCGTTAGCTCCATCCTGCCCCGCCGGCTCCATCCTGCCCCCCGCCAGCTCCATCCTGCCCGCCGCCGGCTCCATTCTGCCCCACTCGCCACCATCCTGCCCCGCTCGCTCCATAATTCCCCGCTCGCTCCATCCTGCGCCCCCGCCACCATCCTGCCCCGCTTGCTCCATCCTGCCCCGCTCGCCACCATCCTGCCCCCCTATCATCCCCTCCCCCCACCCGCCACCATCCTGCTCCTCCGGCTCCATCCTCCTCCTCCGGCTCCATCCTGCTCCTCTGGCTCCATCCTGCCCCACCGGCTCCATCCTGCCCAGCCGGCTCCATCCTGCCCTGCCCCCGCCACCATCCTGACCCGCTCGCTCCATCCTGCCCTGCTCCCACCATCCTGCTCCCCCCGCCACCATCCTGCCCCCCCTCGCCACTATCCTGCTCCTCTGGCTCCATCCTGCCCCGCTCGCTCCATCCTGCCCCACTCGCTCCATCCTGCCCCCCCTCCGCCTCCATCCTGTCCCCCCTCCGCCTCCATCCTGCCCCGCTCGCTCCATCCTGCCCCGCCCCCGGCTCCATCCTGCCCACCTGCCTCCATCCTGCCCCCCCTCCTCCATCCTGCCCCCCCCTCCACCTCCATCCTGCCCTCCCTCCGCCTCCATCTTGCCCCGCTCGCTCCATCCTGCCCCACTCGCTCCATTCTGACCCGCTCGCCACCATCCTGCTCCCCCACCACCATCCTGCTCCCCCGGCTCCATCCTGCCCTGCTAGCTCTATCCTGCCCCGCTAGCTCCATCCTTCCCCACTCGCTCCATCTTGCCCCGCTCGCTCCATCTTGCCCCGCTCACCACCATCCTGCCCCACTCACTCCATCCTGGCCCGCTCGCTCCATCTTGCCCCCCTGCCACCATCCTGCCCCTCTCGCTCCATCTTGCCCCGCTCGCCACCATCCTGCCCCCCCCCATCCTGCACCCCCCACCTGCCACCATCCTGCCCCTCCGGCTCCATCCTGCTCCTCTGGCTCCATCCTGCCCCGCCGGCTCCATCCTGCCCCGCCGGCTCCATCCTGCCCCATCCTGCCCCGCCCGCTCTATCCTGCCTCGCTGGCTCCATCCTCCCCCGCCACCATCCTGCTCCCCCGGCTCCATCCTGCCCTGCTCGCTCCATCCTTCCCCGCTAGCTCCATCCTTCCCCGCTCGCTCCATCCTGCCCCGCTCGCTCCATCCTGCTTCCCCCCGACACCATCCTGCCCCCCCCACCACCATCCTGCTCCTCCGGCTCCATCCTGCCTCACTCGCTCCATCCTGCCTCGCTCGCTCAATCCTGCCCCCCCCCCCGCCACCATCCTGCCCCCCACCACCACCATCCTGCTCCTCCGGCTCCACCCTGCCTCGCTCACGCCATCCTGTCCTGCTCGCTCCATCCTGCACCCCCCGCCACCATCCTGCCCCCCCGCCACCATCCTCCAGCTCCATCCTGCCTCGCTCGCTCCATCCTGCCCTTCTCGCTCCATCCTGCCCTGCTCGCTCCATCCTGCACTGATCGCCACCATCCTGACCCGTTCGCTCCATCCAGCCCCGCTCGCTCCATCCTGCCCCCCCCACCACCATCCTGCCCAGTTCGCCACCATCCTGCCACCATCCTGCTACCATCCTGCTCCTCCGTCTCCATCCTGCTCCTCCGGCTCCATCCTGCCTCGCTCACTCCGTCCTGCCCTGCTTGCCACCATCCTGCCCTCCCCCCCCTGCCACCATCCTGCTCCTCCGGCTCCATCCTGCTCCTCCGGCTCCATCCTGCCCCGCTCCCACCATCCTGCTCCCCGGCTCCATCCTGCCTCACCGCCACCATCCTGCTCCGCTCGCTCCATCCTGCCCCGCTCACTCCATCCTGCCCCGCTCGCTCCATCCTGCCCGGCTCGCTTCATCCTGCCCCGCTCACCACCATTCTGCCCCCCATGCCACCATCTTCACCCCCCCCACCACCATCCTGCTCCTCTGACTCCATCCTGCTCCTCCGACTCCATCCTGCTCCTCCGGCTCCATCCTGCTCCTCCGGCTCCATCCTGCCCTGCTCCTTCCATCCTGCCCTGCTCTCTCCATCCTGCCCCGCTCTCTCCATCCTGCCCTGCTCGCTCCATCCTGCCCTTCACTGTTCTTGCTCCCCCACCTCCATCCTGCCCCCCACCTTCATCCTGCCCCTCCGCCTCCATCCTGCCCCCCTCCGTCTCCATCCTGTACCCCCTCCACCTCCATCCTGTCCCCCCTCTGCTTCCATCCTGCCCCCCCTCTGCCTCCATCCTGCCCCGCTCGCTCCATCCTGCCCCGCCCCCCGGTTCCATCCTCCCAACCTGCCTCTATCCTGCCCCCCTGGCTCCATCCTGCCTCGCTTGCTCCATCCTGCCCCCCCGACACAATCCTGCCCCCTGCTCCATCCTGCCCCCCCAGCAGTTAGCGGTCATGTGACCGATCAGTTGATCGGTTTCCCAGGCAACGACAGGTCCTAAAGGCCTGTAGGAACTAGAAGACGGAGGTGGAGCGAGCTGGCGGACAGGTGAGTATCCTCACTGAGGATTTATTTACTTTTACTGTGGAGGAGCGGGGGTCCTCGGGAACGGAGTATCGCCATATACCATAGTGCTGCTATACATGTACTGTAATGTACCACCATATACTATAGTGCTGCTATACATGTACTGTAATGTACCACCATATACTATAGTGCTGCTATACATGTACTGTAATGTACCGCCATATACTATAGTGCTGCTATACATGTACTGTAATGTACCGCCATATACTATAGTGCTGCTATACATGTACTATAATGTACCGCCATATACTTTAGCGTTGCTATACATGTACTGTAATGTACCGCCATATACCATAGTGCTGCTATACATGTACTATAATGTACCGCCATATACTATAGCGTTGCTATACATGTACTGTAATGAACCACCATATACCATAGCGCTGCTATATATATATATATATATATAAACAAAAATAGAATCAGCACAAAAGTAATTACAAGGTGAGTGCAAAAGCTTCCTGTGTGCAGGGCTCAACTGCAGAGTTCAATATAAAAGAAAAAACAGGCAGCACTCCAGAATGATGTGCAAAAGGTTTTACTTAGCCATCTTGATGCAACGTTTCAGTGCAACTTCTCTCTTTTTGGCTATGATTATACAGTTGTGAATTTTTATCTCCCTAATAGGGAACAGGTGGTTACGGGTACCCAATATCTCCAAAAACTGGCAACTCTTACCCACAGACGTCTAATCCTTGGAGGAGACTTCAACATGCCCTTGGTCAGAAAGCTAGATACGTCGGCGGGTAGGTCGGTGATTCCTCTTTCCCATCTTAACTCTTTTAAATCTGCACTACACTTGCTTAGGGTGGTTGACATCTGGCACGTGCTCCATCCCTCGGACAGAGATTTCACTCACTTCTCTGCGGTCCTCTCATCTTACAGTCGCATTGATTTTTTCCTATTGAGCCACAGTCTTTTGAATTGGTCGCCTTCCGCCTCCATCAGTTCCATGACTTGGTCCGAAAATGCTCCTGTATTCGTGACTCTCCTCTCCCCGGATAGTCCTCTTAAGGTTTGGAACTGGAAATTAAATCCCAATCTCCTCCTTGACACGGAGGTAAAGAAGACGGTGGTTTTGTCTATTAATGATTTTCTACAGAACCATTCAGCCGATACCACTCCAGACCCAGTGGGTGGCCTTCAAATGTGTGTTACGAGGTATTCTCATCTGGGAGGGCTCGAGAATTAAACGGGAGAAGTCTAAGCATAGTGACGATCTCCTAATGCGTATTCAGAAGCTTGAAATTCAACATAAATCTTCTCTTGACCATGACATGCTCCTGACCTTGATGAAACTCAGGGAAGACCTTCAGAAGTCCCTGGACCTGGCTTACACCCGGTTCAGGGAACGTTCCCACCAATATTAATACGAATTCGCGGACAAGTGTGGGGGCGCCTTGGCACACCATATACATCTCAGATTAGCGCCCACATATATTCCCTCTATGAAGACAGCTGACAAAAAAATCGTGCACCGTCCTACTGACATTGTGACAGCCTTTGAAAACTATTACAAATCACTATACAATATCCACGACGATTCAACTGAATCTGGAGTCTGAATCTCTCTGACACTCCTCTCCCCCTGTTTACACCTACTATTATTGATGACGTAGATGCCCCGTTCTCAGTGGAGGAGATGACCCATGCCATTTCTTTCGCTTCACCTGATAAGAGTCCAGGCCCTGACGGCTTCACTGATAAATTTTACCTGATGTTCTCTGCTGAAGTGGCTTTTTTTTTTTACTACAGTGTGCAATGCCGTCTCTAAAGAACAACCCTTTCCCAAACAAACTATCGAGGCAACTATAGCGGTAATCCCAGCTCTGCTCAAGTTACCGACCAATATCTTTGATCAACGTAGATGTGAAGCTGTATGCGAAGCTGTTAGCTGCTAGACTCGGGCCTTCTCTGCCTCGGCTGTTACACAACGATCAGGTCGGTTTTGTTCCTGGGAGAGAGGCCAGGGACAACACTATTAAGACCATCCTGGTAATCTCTCATATTCACAAAATAAAAACTCAGACCCTTGTGTTGTCGGTCGACGCGGAGAAGGCCTTTGATAGAGTGAGCTGGCTCTTTCTTGGTGCGGTGCCTGAGCGGGCGGGGATGGGCCGGAGATTTGTGGAAAAAGTGATGGCTTTGTATACTGTTCCCACGGCCAGGGTTAATGCAATGGGATCCTCTGCAAACCTTTTGACGTCAGAAACGGGACTCGTCAAGGCTGCCTGTTATCCCCCCTATTCTATGCTCTCATGATGGAGCATTTAGCCATAGCCAACCCGACAGAACCCAGACATACATGGGATTCAGATTGCCAACGATCCCCAAAAGTTGGCCTTATATACAGATGATCTGCTCCTATATGTGACTGACCTGGAGACAACCCTCCCCTCTGTTCTGAAGGAGTTTGTCCGTTACAGCAGGGTTAGCAATTTTAAACTTAATGTCTCGAAATCTGAGATACTGAATGTCTCTCTTCCGCTAGATCGGCAGACCCGTCTGAAAGAGGCTTTTCCGTTCCATTGGTGCTCAGGCCCGTTAAAATACCTTGGGGTTTACCTTAGCACTGACCTAACACACCTCTATACCTTGAATCACAAACCCATGTTATTAATGCTAGCAAACGGCCTATCACAGTATAATATGCAGACCCTCTCCTGGTTCGGCAGGATTAACGTCCTGAAAATGGACGTTTTACCTAAATTATTGTACATTTTCCAGGCAGTTCCCATTTCTAATCCCAAATCCTTTTTCTCTCAGCACAGGACAATCTCGACGTCTTTTGTGTGGAGGAAGGGGAAACCCCGCCTCGCATACGAACATTTGACATGACACAAAGCCCAGGGTTGGGCAGGACTACCGAATTTCCAACTATATCATATTGCAGAAATCCTTACCAGAATGGTGGACTGGTTCTGTGGAGCTGAGACCAAGGGAAGGGTGGCCGTGGAGGCGGACATCTTGGGTTGGCTAATTACATCTTTACCCTGGATAGTGGGCAATAGGCGCCCCAGGTGTATCTCAGACTCTCCGCTTACATATGATCTACTTCGGGTTTTGGATGGGGCGCGTGCCAGGTTCGGTCTCTCCACTATGGTGGGCCCATTGACCCCACTGTTCGGTAATCCCGACTTCCCGCCGGCGCTGAACGCAGACAGATTTATTGTCTGGTCCTCCAGGCAGAAAACCAGGGCATGTGAGACTCTCCTGGGGACCCCTAATTTGCCTGTCCTTGAGGACTTCCGAAGCAGATTCCCAGAAGTTCGACTTCAATGGTTTTCATATTTGCAATTGCAATCATTTTTAACATCTTTAAGCTCATCCTCCGTTCTGACCAGGGAACAGACTGCCTTTGAAGCTCTCCTATTGCAATCTGCGGCCCCATCTCACAGATATACAGTATCCTGACTAACTCCTCTGACCCTGATCCGGTGTGGTATGTAGTGGCCTGGGAGCGGGAGCTGGAACTGGTGCCGTCGGACATGGACTGTGCTAAAGCCTTCCTGTGCGCACACAAAATGTCCATACCCTGTAAACTACAGGAAACGAATTTTAAACTACTGACGAGATGGTGCCGATGTCCGCAGGGGCTTCACAGAATCTATCCAATGGTTCCTGATGTTTGTTGGCGCTGTGATGCCCCTGGGGGTACTTTGCTCCCTATGGCAACACGTTTTCCGGATACACAAGCATGTGTCGGGGATTCATATCCCCTGCTTGCCGCAGATTGGACTATTATCTATGATTCCATGTGCGTTCAAGGAGATTAAATCTGGCTTGCTGAGACACTGTCTGGCGGCAGCTAGATCGGTGATACCTCGGAGGTGGAGGTCGAAAATGGCTCCAGCCATTCTGGACTGGTTACATGAGATGGACCATATTTGTCGTATGGAAAAACTATCTGCCCATACTGACTCCCATTTGAGTAAGTACTTTGGCACATGGTCTGCCTGGCTTATGTTTTGTGAGTCCCTGGAGTTCACAGGTGTCCTGTCTGAAGGCCTTGGCCCCTCCATATAGGGGAGACGCTCACTCCCCACAGAGTACCTTAGTATCACTCATACAAGTCGAATCCCTTCCCCCACGCCCCAATCCCTTTCCCTTCCTCCTCCTTTTTCTTGCCCCTCTCCTCTATTACTGTCTGTATAGCTTCCTTCACTTTCTTAGGTAGCCTCTTCTTTCCTCTCTTATTTTTTCCTTTTTTTCTTTTTTCTTATTATATAATACTCCCTAATTTACTTTTTTCTTGCTCTCAATTGGAGATGTATACTTTTCCCTTCTCTTCTACCGCCTTCTCAGGCGTCAATGTTATATGTATGACTTGAATGAGCTGCATTCACTTTTTCCATATGAAGGGTTATGTAATTATTCCAAACGGACTGTGATTTTGTCATTGCCATAGTTATGACCTGACCCCTGTACTGAGTTTCTTGATCTTCTCACATTTAAAAATACCTTGTATTTGTTGATTAACTTATTCTGTTCAATAAAGAATTTTTGAAAAAAAAAAAGAATGATTATTTTGCACATAAGAAGTCACAAAGTAAATAGACAGAAAATACAGCTAAGGATAGTAACTAACTGTTCTTAGGTATAAGAAAATAGAGTGGGTTAAAGAGGACCTGTCACCCCCTCCTGGATTGCAATCTAATAGCAGCACTGAATGCAGCACGTATGCTGCATTCAGGCAAGGAGTCCCCATGTGTGTGTGTGCTTTGTACCCCGATATATAGCCTTAGGAAAACTCACAGTAAAAAGTCAGGAGGCCATTCCCTGTGTCTGGAGTCAGCTCGCTTCCCGCAAGCGCCAGATTTCTGCCCTGCTCTATGTATACAGCATAACAAGGAGCAGGGCGGGCAAAGGCGCTGAAGTCAGGGCAGGAGGCGGAACAGGGGTGCGGGACCAGCACAGAAAAGACCTCATTCTGTGCCTGCGTCAAGTAGCACAAGGAGGCACAGGCGCAGGAGAGGATGGATGAGAAAACATGGAGGTGGTGAGGATGTTACATTTGTGAATAAACATACAACAAAATTACAATAAAATATAGAGCACATTAAAACAAGAGAATGGCATTAAAAAATTTTTTTTATATATATTAATATATATATATATATATATATACATATATATATATATATATATATATATATATATATTAATATATATTATAAAAATTCTTCGCTTTTTGTGTTTTCTGCTTTTTGTATGACCTAAAACATAAAAGCATAAAAATCACAGACTCTGGAGGATATAGAGGAATTCTTGAACATATAAGAAGGCATCACACATATTAACTGAGATTATTGACTATGGTATTAATTGACAATATTCTCTATAGTCAAATTGAGGCCTTCAGGCGATAATGTGCCAGGCTTGAATATCCAATAACTCTCCTCAAGTGCCCCAATCTGTTTGAAACTGTGTTGGCGACTTGATCAATGATTTTAAGGCTCAAGAACTCAGAATTTTTATTGTGACCAAACTTGGCACATTATAACCTGAAAGCCTCAATTTGAGTATGTATATAAATATATATTTAAAAAAAAATTCAAATTCTTCCTTTTTTTTCTTGTATGACCTAAAATGTAAATATCATAAAAATTACAGACTCTAGAGTCTGTGATTTTTATGATTTTTACGTTTTAGGTCATACAAGAAAAAAAGGAAGAATTTGTATTTTTTTTAATATACAGTATATTTATATACATACTGTATATGTTTTATATATTTATTACCGTTTTCTTGTTTTAATATATTTTATATTTTATTGTAATTTTATTGTATGTTTATTCACAAATGTAACTGTCGAGCCAACTGGGACGGGGTACTCGGTACCGGACCGGGTTTGCTGCTAGGGGATGTCACAGAGGTCCTGGTCCGGACCGTGTCCGTGATGTTAAGGTGTATGGTGTAGGCTTGTATTAGGTGCAATTCACTTACTCTCCTGCTGCTGCTGCAGCCTTCCTTCATTCAGTGTCCAGAGCTGACAGGCTGTGGTTCTCCAGGTGGGATGTCTCTGCAGTCCTGCTGGATAGAATCATGCACGGGCAATCGAGAATCATGCAAGGGAGTCAGAAGCAGGGTTCACCGTGTTTACTTTGCAGTTCTTTCAGTACAACAGTTCAGTTACAGTTCTTACAACACGGATTTAGACTTTCCCCTCCAGGTTCCTTTCTACTCCCTGCAGCCAGGTTGTTCCTCTCTGTGACCCCTCACTCTTTCTCTGTCCTTTCCAGGCTTTACTCTCTCTTTCTCTTCGTGTGTGTGTCGCCGTACAGTTTAGCGGTAGCTCGGACCCTGTGGGTCCTCGAGTTCGCCACTGAGCTGCCTGTCCTTTGGGTAGGAACTCCAACCTGGAGTTGGAGTTTCCTGTTGGTGAATCTGGGGAAACCGGGTGAATCGTCGGTCCCCTTCAGAGCCGACACTCTGCCTCTAGCCCAGCCTCCAATAGTCCTTTCCTTCCAAGGCTCTATCAGGCTCCCTTCTAACCGTGTGACTCAGGTTCCATACAGAAGGCTACTCCGCCTGCAGTTGGTCGTCTCAGCTGTGTTCCTAGGACCCAGTGCTACTGGTCCTCTCTTTCCTCACACTCCTGGGGTGCTGGCTCTTGATGGGCTTTCTCTCCGTGGCTACACTGGCTCTTCGGATTCTGCGCTCCAGGACGTGTGCTTCTGTTCTGTACTGCTCAGCCTACCTCGGCCTACAGCTGTCTTCCAGCCTGTTCTGTGCTTCTCAGCCTGCTGCTGGTCTGTGTCTTGGCTGCTCGGCACCCTAGGCCTACTGACTCCTTCCTCCTCCCCTTCTCTATATCTACCGTCTATCACCTGACCTGCTTGCTGTCCCACCCACTGTTCTCTAAACCCACCACCCCTTGCCCGCCTAGAGTCCCGGGCTCCAGGTTGGGTGCTGCCCTCTAATGGTGTGTGGGATGTCTGTGAGGGTGTTGTGTAAACTGTCTTCCCTTTCTTACCTGGCTGCAGTTCCCTATTTGACCTCCTGGTCGCAGGGGCGCACACATAACATTTTTATGTATCTTTATGTTTTTTATATATTTGAATGACGTTTGTTTTTATACACACTTTATAGGGTTAATGACACCATATGTTTACCTCTCGGTTCCCTTTGTGATGACATAATAGTTTAAGTTTCCCTATTGGACACTACCCGTTTAAATATGTAATTTCCCCTTTGGGCTCTCTATACCACCTGAGGCAGATAGCGGTTGGTTATTGAAACATGTTGTGGCTTATACTGAGCCTTTAATAAAGGTTTGCGCTTAAACACTTTAAACTTTGCCCGTTGTGTGCCTTAGCGCTCCAACAAACACTGCACAATTTTTTTCTTGTTTCATATGCTCTAATACAGGGTGCTATGTGTGAGCTGCTGGTGTAATACACAGGCTATGTGAGGCCTCCAGCTGTAATACCAGGGTCTGTGTGCAATCTCCTGCTGTATACTGTATACTGGGGGCTTTGTGTGGCCTGCTGCTGTATACTAGGGGCTGTGTGTGGCCTTATGTTGTATTCTGGGGACTGTGTCTGGAGTCCTGTTGTAATACTGGGGCCTGTGTGTGGCCTAGTGCTGTATACAAGAGCTACATGTGGGCTTCTGCTGTATTTTGGAGGCTGTGTGTGGCCTCCTGCTGGATACTGGGGCTGTGTGTTGCCTCCTGCTGTACACGAGAGGCTGTATGTGGCCTCCTGCAGTATACTGGGGGCTGTGTGAGGCCTCATGCTGTATACTATGGACTGTGTGTGACCTCCTGCTGTATGCTGGGGGCTGTGTGGCCTCATGCTGTATACTACGGGTTGTGTGCAGGCGCCTGCTGTATACTAGAGGCTGTATGCGGCCTCCTGCTGTATACTGGGGACTGTGTGTGGTCTCCTGCTGTATACTTGCGGCTGTGTAGAGGCTCCTGCTGTATACAGGGTGGCTGTGTGAGACCTCATGCGGCATACTGGGGGCTGTGTGCAGCCTCCTGCTGTATACTCGAATTTCCTGATTGGGTCACAGTTTTGTGCATGGGTTAATGCAACGGCCGCAAGGGCCCGGGATACTCGGTAGCCGGGCCGGCGATCTGTCAGGGAGGTCACGGTGGCTGTGGCCCAGAGCCGTGGCCCTGGCAGTGCAGTGATGGGGGTTTATTTGCAGAGGATTCTGAGTCTGCTATTTTTGGGCCTCTGGTGTGACAGCTGGGATGGTAACGCTCTCCACAGGGCCTCAGAGTTGGTATGAGAGTCTATAGGGATGTTGATAGTTGTTGTACTGGGGTGCGGCAAGGAGGGCGTGGGAAATAACAGGAGGACACGGAAGGTGAAGTTCTTTACCTTTACTTGAAGGAATGTGGTGAAGTCTTGGGGCACTGGTTACCAGGTCCAGGAGGGTCCAGTCAGCCTGGGAACAGTCGGATTCCACCTCGCCAGGTGGGTTTGGAGGCCTTCTCCATTTGGGTCCCAGCTGCCTGGGAACTATTTTGTGGCCCTCTCCCTGCTTTCTTGTCCTCGCTCCCCTATGGCAGACAGGACGAGCCTATAACAGACACTGCTGTGTTGATGGCATCTCCGGGCTCTCGCTATGCTATTGTGCCAAAAGATCTCTAATGCGGCCAGTAAACTTGCAGTCTCCTGTCCTCCAGATTCGGTTGCCAGGACGTGCAGTGCCTGCACAAGCTAGGACTCTGGCGTCCTTTATTGTGCTACCTGGGGTGAGCTCTTCCACAGCTCCACTCACCAGGACCTACTCCCCTCGACTCCTCAGACTAACTAACTCTCTACTTCCTTCCCGCACTTTTCTACTCCTAACCCCACCTCCTTGCCAGAACTAAGGCAGCTTCTCTGAATTCGGTTGTAGAGCTCCCCCTTCTGGCCCGGAGTCAGGACTGGTGAATGCATGTGTGGGGTTACCTCGTGTGGGGATCTCCTCCTGCTCCCAAGCATGACATCACACCAGGTGAAGCAGGCAATATCACTGTGGCAACCAAACCCTAGGGACGCCACACTAATATAGTTTCATAAATCTGATTTCCCACTATTACCATGAGGAACACAGTCCTATTACTATAAAAGGTGGAACAGGTTATACTATTACCATGAGGGACACAGAGTTCTATTATTATTATTATTATTATTATTATTATTATTATTATTTATTTATCTATATAGCACCATAAATTCCATGGTGCTGCACATAAGAAGGAGTTTTCTGTTAACTGTTTCTTATCTATAATATAAAAGCCGAAGGCCACTTCCGGAAAACCCGAAGGGTACTTCCGTGATGGCCTCCGGACCCATGCTGGTGACGTCACCAGTCCACTGTAGCCGAGCGGCGCCCGGCTACAGGGACCGGTGGAGGAGCGTTCCGGCCAGGAACGTTCCGCTTTCGGAAGTTCCGGCCAGGAACATTCCCGTCTGTCCCAGCCGCCTCCTCTCTTCCGCTCCAGCCGCCTCTGCCGCCTGCCCGCTACAGCCGCCTCTCCCCTGTGCCCTGCCCGCTACAGCCGCCTCTCCCCTGTGCCCTGCCCGCTACAGCCACCTCTCCCCTGTGCCCTGCCCGCTCCAGCCGACTCTCCCCTGTGCCCTGCCCGCTCCAGCCTCCTCTGTGCCCTGCCCTCTCCAGCCACCAGCCTCCCCTGTGCCCTAACCCCTCCAGCCTCCCCTGTGTCCTAACCCCTCCAGCCTCCACACTCCCCTGTGCCCTAACCCCTCCAGCCTCCCCTGTGCCCTAACCCCTCCAGGCTCCAGCCTCCCCTGTGCCCTAACCCCTCCAGCCTCCCCTGTGCCCTAACCCCTCCAGCCTCCCCTGTGCCCTAACCCCTCCAGGCTCCAGCCTCCCCTGTGCCCTAACCCCTCCAGGCTCCAGCCTCCCCTGTGCCCTAACCCCTCCAGCCTCCCCTGTGCCCTAACCCCTCCAGCCTCCCCTGTGCCCTAACCCCTCCAGGCTCCAGCCTCCCCTGTGCCCTAACCCCTCCAGCCTCCCTGTGCCCTAACCCCTCCAGCCTCCCCTGTGCCATATCCCCTCCTGCCTCCCCTGTGCCCTAACCCCTCCAGCCTCCAGCCTCCCCTGTGCCTTAACCCCTCCAGCCTCCCCTGTGCCCTAACCCCTCCAGCCTCCCCTGTGCCCTAACCCCTCCAGCCTCCCCTGTGCCCTAACCCCTCCAGCCTCCCCCGTGCCCTAACCCCTCCAGCCTCCCCTGTGCCATAACCCCTCCAGCCTCCAGCCTCCTCTCCCTGTCCTCTGCCCTTCAGCCTCCGCTCTCCTCTCCCTGTCCTCTGTCCTCCAGCCTCCGCTCTCCTCTCCCTGTCCTCTGCCTCCAGCCTCTGCCCTCCAGCCTCCGCTCTTCTCTCCCTGTCCTCTGCCCTCCAGCCTCCCCTCTCCTCTCCCTGTCCTCTGCCCTCCAACCTCCGCTCTCCTCTCCCTGTCCTCTGCCCTCCAGCCTCTGCCCTCCAGCCTCCGCTCTCCTCTCCCTGTCCTCTGCCCTCCAGCCTCCGCTCTCCTCTCCCTCTCCTCTGCCCTCCAGCCTCCCTCTCCTCTGCCCTCCACTCTCCTCTCCCTGTCCTCTGCCCTCCAGCCTCTGCCCTCCAGCCTCCGCTCTCCTCTCCCTGTCCTCTGCCCTCCAGCCTCCGCTCTCCTCTCCCTGTCCTCTGCCCTCCAGCTTCTGCCCTCCAGCCTCCGCTCTCCCTTCCTGTCCTCTGCCCTCCAGCCTCCGCTCTCCTCTCTCTGTCCTCTGCCCTCCAGCCTCTGCCCTCCAGCCTCCGCTCTCCTCTCCCTGTCCTCTGCCCTCCAGCCTCCGCTCTCCTCTCCCTGTCCTCTGCCCTCCAGCCTCTGCCCTCCAGCCTCCGCTTTCCCTTCCTGTCCTCTGCCCCCCAGCCTCCGCTCTCCTCTCCCTGTCCTCTGGCCTCCAGCCTCTGCCCTCCAGCCTCCGCTCTCCTCTCCCTGTCCTCTGCCCTCCAGCCTCCGCTCTCCTCTCCCTGTCCTCTGCCCTCCAGCCTCCGCTCTCCTTTCCCTGTCCTCTGCCCTCCAGCCTCCGCTCTCCTCTCCCTGTCCTCTGCCCTCCAGCCTCTGCTCTCCTCTCCCTGTCCTTTGCCCTCCAGCCTCCACTCTCCTCTCCGTCCTCTGCCCTCCAGCCTCCGCTCTCCTCTCCCTGTCCTCTGCCCTCCAGCCTCCGCTCCCTCTCCCTCTCCTCTGCCCTCTGCTCTCCTCTCCCTGTCCTCTGCCCTCCAGCCTCCGCTCTCCTATCCCTGTCTTTTGCCCTCCAGCCTCTGCCCTCCAGCCTCCGCTCTCCTCTCCCTGTCCTCTGCCCTCCAGCCTCCGCTCTCCTCTCCCTGTCCCCTGCCCTCCAGCCTCTGCTCTCCTCTCCCTGTCCTCTGCCCTCCAGCCTCCACTCTCCTCTCCCTGTCCTCTGCCCTCCAGCCTCCGCTCTCCTCTCCCTGTCCTCTGCCCTCCAGCCTCCGCTCTCCTCTCCCTGTCCTCTGCCCTCCAGCCTCCGCTCTCCTCACCCCTCCATATGTAATGTACAGTATGTGTATATATGTGTGTATGTAGGAACTTCCGTCACTTTGTCCGCACTTCCCTCAACTTTGTACACACACACACACTCCGCTATACTTACCACCGGCCCTGCGTCCGCTGCCTGGATCCTCAGTCGACATTTCGCCACCCCCGAACTACTAGATCCAATATAGCGTCCAATCTGTCTTGCCAAACTACCCAGACGACATATTGGATCCAGTCGTCCGGGGGTGGCGACATGTCGACTCAGGATCCAGGTGGCGGGGAAGACGCAGGCTCGGTGGTAAGTATAGCGGAGTGTGTGTATGTGTGTGTATGTTTGTGCTGACCACTCTGCCCACGGCGCTGCGCTGACCACTCTGCCCACGGCGCTGCGCTGGCCACTCTGCCCACGGTGCTGCGCTGACCACTCTGCCCACGGCGCTGCGCTGACCACTCTGCCCACGGTGCTGCGCTGACCACTCTGCCCACGGCGCTGCACTGACCAATCTCATCGCACTCACTGCTAACCACTGAGGCACCGCACTCACTGCTAACTACTGAGCCACCGCACTCACTGCTAACCACTGAGCCACCGCACTCACTGCTAACCACTGAGCCACCGCACTCACTGCTAACCACTGAGCCACCGCACTCACTGCTAACCACTTAGCCACCGCACTCACTGCTAATCACTGAGCCACCGCACTCACTGCTAACCACTGAGCCACCGCACTCACTGCTAACCACTGAGCCACCGCACTCACTGCTAACCACCGTATACTGTGCTACCCACAGAGCCACCTGTATACACACAATTCATTTCACCGCACTCCCGTATCTATTAGTAAATAAACTATATATGGATTCTAGACTACCCGATTCTTTAGAATCGGGCTGCCATCTAGTGATTGTATAAATACATACAGTACCTCTGAATTGTGAAGCGCTGCTACATAAATACACTGTGTGCAGAATTATTAGGCAAGTTGTATTTTAGAGGATTATTTTTATTATTGATCAACATCTATGTTCTCAATCAACCCAAAAGACTCATAAATATCAAAGCTTAATATTTTTGGAAGTTGGTGTGGTTTTTTTTTTTACATCTGGCTATCTTAGGAGGATATCTGTTTGTTTAGGTAACTATTACCATGCAGAATTATTAGGCAACTTAATAAAAATCAAATATATTGCCATCTCACTTGTTTATTTTTTTGTTTCAATGCTTTTATTATAAATTTGTCAAACATACATAACAAAGAAAGAAAGTTTGTAAGGTTGAAAACATATAACCAGTACTGTTTACATCTGTTTTCAAAGACGTATAGTGTGTAATCTTTAAGAAAGTTATTACAGGGGGCGTGGCTTGGCTGCACATGGCTGAGGCTGCTTGAGACAGGAGCTCCCGGACCCCAGGACACTGAAGCGGCTCTTAAACTTCGTTGACCAGACTGAACCCACCAAATACTGACCTTCTGGAAGCCTAAAGGTCCCCTGCACGGATGGGAAAGGTCAAAAACCACCAAAAAGCCCTACCTAGAAAGGTATCTGACTTTTTTGCCACAAGCAGAGCGGGTCCTGATTTTTCCAATATGGCGCCCCCCTCTCCCCGTGCTGCCCGTGCTTCCCGGCGCGAAGCCCTCACACAAGAGGATATTACCTCCTCACCCTCAGCTGACGCTCCGGTCACCCATGCCAGCATGAGGGCTCTGTTTGCCGAGCTCCGCGCCTCCATCCAAAACGACATGCGCTCTATAGTAACGGAGCTTAGGGGAGAAGTGGCGGACTTAGGTGCCTGGACCGATCGCCTTGAGACTAAGGTGGGGGAGCTTGTTACGTCGCACAACGCTCTCATAGAAGAAAATGAACAGCTCCAAGAAAAGATCCATCATATGCAACTTAAACAATTTGATATGGAGGATCGCAATCGGAGGAACAACGTTCGTCTCCGGGGCGTTGCGGAGTCCGTCCCTCAAGCTGACCTGCGCCCTCTGCTTCAAGATTTTATTGCAGAAGCGTTGCCGGATTTAGATTGCAGAGATCTGATAGTTGACAGGATACACCGAGTTCCGAAACCTCCAGGAGTTCGTGCAGATCTCCCGCGCGACGTCCTCGCTCATATACATTTTGCTGAGACTAAAGAGGACTTCCTCCGAGCGTTGCGAGAATCTCCGACTCTTTCAGATCGGTTCTTAAACATTGAAGTGTTTCCAGATCTCTCCCCGTGCACTCTTGTTCTACGCAGGTCATTCAAACCATACACGACGCTTCCGTGATAAAGACATCTCTTATATCTGGGGACACCCGACTAAACTGATTATTAAAAAAGACGGAGCAACTTATGTTTGTTCCCTTCCGTCACAGACAGAGCGTCTGCTAAGTTCCTGGGGACTTCTTCCATCCGACACTACGACATCGCCTGAGCGATCTTCCGCCCGACGCCCGAACGTCCCGGAGAGTAAGAAAAGAAGAAAAATTGATCCAGAATGGATTGTTACCTGAAATTTGAAATTACCTACTGGTCTGGTCTTGTCTTCATCTTTACGTCCTGGAACCGTCTTCCTGGACGATTTTTTCCTTGATCTCAGGACTACACCTACACACCTGAGATCCTATCTCCCCGTTGAGCACATTTTTGCTGCTCTTGTGTTTTATTATTAGGTTCTCCTTTCGAGGTTTGTGAACCATCTTTTTTTTTTTTTTTTTTTTTTTTCTTTAGGACCAAAAATTTTTTTTACTTGGTCTTTTGTTTCTGAACTTGTTTCTGTTGTCCGTATTTGAGTTATTTCTCACTCTTGCAGTCAGGCTAAGCCCTGACGCCTCTTGAGCGTTAGCCTTTTTGTCGTGCAACGCCCGAGTGTCCTGTTTAATGTTGACTTTAATTCCCAATTTTTTTTTATCCCCTCTTTCTCCTTCTGCACCTCTGAATTCATTACCCTTCTGATGGGAGATCTTGAGCTTTTATTGTTGCTTAAATTTCTAATATGCCTGTTTCATTTCTAGCTTTGAATGTTAACGGACTAAATTCACCACAAAAAAGATCCCTGCTTTATGGACAATTTAAGAGATCACGTCCTGACGTGGTGTTTCTTCAAGAGACTCATTTGTTAGAATCTGATAACTTTCGAGTTACCTCACGTTTTTACCCCCAGAGATTTTTTGCTAATGCTCAGGATAAAAAATCTGGTGTAGCTATATTTATTGGATCCTCTCTATCCTTTGAGATGGTCAAGTATGTACCGGATCCCGAAGGCCGTTATTTGCTATTAATTTGTCGACTTAATGATGTTCTTTACTCTTTCCTGGTCCTATATGTCCCCAACGCCAAGCAAGTTACATATCTCAGGTCGACCTTGAATGCTCTCACCCCTATCATGGTGGGACATAAATTAATTGCGGGTGATCTCAATGCCCCTATAAACAGATCTCTAGATTGCTCAGCTCCGACGACCTCTAGAACGGAACTCTCCTCCCTTATTCTCTCTTTCCACTTTCACGACATCTGGAGGTATTTGCATGCCATGGAACGCGACTACACTTTTTACTCTGCTCGACATAAAACATTTAGTCACATAGACTATCTGTTGGTCAATGACTCCCTACTACCTCTCTGCATTAACGCTGACATTACACCCATTACATGGTCAGACCACGCTCCCCTGACCCTGACGATCTCTGACTCTACTCCACGCCCCCAGCTATCCACTTGGAAGCTTAATGAGTACCTCCTCACTTCCCAGACTAACCAAGACTCCCTGACGACTCATTTGAAGGAATTCTTTCTCCTCAACGCCACAGATGGGATTGCTCCAGATGGTCTATGGTTTGCCCACAAGGCAGTAATGAGAGGACATTTCATCAAATTAGCGTCCATTGCCAAAAAACAACACTCGGCGACTCTTGATTCCCTTCTCCTAAAGATTAAAGATTTAGAACGGAACTATACTACTTCTCACGATCCCTCCATTCTCTCTGACCTTGTAACTACTAGACATCATCTCCGAACTCATCTTCTTTCTCAAGTAGAATTACTCTTGAAAAAATCAAGGGCGCGTTATTATGGGATGGGTGACAGATCAGGAGCGTTACTTGCACGCAGAATCCGTAAAACTGAGGCCCGTTCCAGAATTTCCCATATTGTCTCTCCTCGAGGCTCTACAATCCGAAATCCAATCATCATTGCAGAGCAGTTCAGAACTTATTATAGCGACCTTTATAATCTCGCATCCTCTCAAACAACCCCGCAACCTTCTTCTGCCTCTATTGTTGCCTTTTTGTCCCGAGCGAAGCTTCCCTCCCTTTCAGCTGAACAACAGGCTTTCCTCAATGCTCCCTTTACCCTCCCTGAAATTCTGGGAGTCATTCGCTCCTCGAAAAAACAATCTGCTCCTGGCCCTGATGGCTTCCTCTATTGCTACTACTCAACCTTTGCTCCCCTACTTGCTCCACATCTCTTAGCTTTATTTCTTTTCTGGCAACAGGAGGGCTGCATCAGACGGGAGGGTCTAAAATCATCTATATCTACAATCTTGAAACCGGGCAAACCCCCCACGGACCCGAGCAGCTATCGCCCAATAGCTTTACTCAATTGTGACCTTAAGCTTTTTTCTAAACTGCTGGCGGACCGTCTCAAGGTCGTACTCCCGTCCTTGATCGCCTTGGATCAGGTGGGCTTTATCCCTGGCCGCCAGGCGAGAGATGCCACAAGGAGGGTAATCAATCTCTTGGAGATTTTAGAGAGGAGAGGTTCCCCCAGTGTGCTCGTGTCCCTTGATGCAGAAAAAGCTTTTGACCGTGTTCACTGGTGATATCTGGCAGCCGTTCTAGATAAATTCGCCTTCTCGGGGAATATTAAGTCTGCAATTCTAGCGTTATACTCATCTCCCAGTGCCTCTGTGAAAGCTGGGGGCTTTTCTTCTTCCGAGTTTGCTATTACCAATGGCACAAGACAAGGCTGCCCCCTCTCCCCTCTCATTTTCGCCCTTGTGATGGAGCCGCTGGCAGAAGTTATCCGCTCACATCCTGACATATCAGGTGTAACGGTGGGTCAAGTGGATCATAAAATCAGTCTCTACGCTGATGACGTCCTCCTCTCCAGTACGAACCCTTCTACTTCCCTCCCAGCTATACTTTCGGTCTTATCTGACTTTTCTCTTGCCTCTTTCTATAAACTTAACCTTTCTAAGTCTTCTGTTTTCCCTGTCAATCTTCCTTCCTCTGAACAACAGCTTCTTTCCCAGCAGTTTCCCTTTCATTGGTCAACTCGGGGATTTCGATATTTAGGCATCCACATTACCTCTCTAAAGATTCTAATGAGAACCAATTATGACTCCTTAGTCTCGGATCTCCGTGCTGCCTGTGCTGACTATGCTAACTTTCAATTATCCTGGATAGCTCGTATACAAACCATTAAAATGATGCTTCTCCCTAAAATATTCTATCTGCTCCGTTGTATTCCCCTCACCTTCCCCAGGAAGTACCTGAACACTATTCAATCCATCCTCGGCCGCTTTATCTGGAACAATAAGCCTTCTAGAGTTGCCATGTCTACATTGACTCTGCCATATGCAGAGGGGGGTTTTGGAGTTCCTGATATCACAGTGTATTATTCTGCAGTTGTACTGGACATAGCTAGGATATGGTGGACAGAATCTCCAAACCCGCTGTGGTGGCAGATCGAGACACAATTTGCTCCTGATAAATCTACTAGATTGTTGCTAGAAATGAACCTCGTCAAGTACTCCCCTCCCTCCTTTCCCCTTGCTGCGGTAACTTGCCTCCTTGATATTTGGTGCATGTTTGCTAGAACCCATCTACTCTTTCTATTTCACTATATATCTCTGAGAGCGATTGGGACTCTTATGGGGGATATATCTTTTTCGAACTGGGTGTGAAGGTCCCACTACATTTTTGTTCTCATTATTAGACAAGGGGTTTCTCCCTCCTTTTACACTTCTTTCAGCAAAATTGGGTCTCCCCTCTTCGGGTTACTTCACATATCTGAGACTCAAACACTTCCTCCGATAACTATCCCAATTTATGATCTAACACAGATATCTTTCCCCCTACAATCTTTTTTTAAAAGCTCTGGTCCAGTGGCCCATGGGGTCTCTATTATTGTCAAAGCCATACTACGCTCCAGACTCTCCGCCAAATTACCTTATATGCTCTGCTGGGAATCACGACTCGCCTTTACGGCCACACTAGACCAATGGCTGGTGGCATCTGGGCATGCGGCACGTTATACGAGATGTATCAACCATCTGGAGCAATCCAAAAAGTTAATGTTCAATTGGTATTTGACCCCGGAAAGACTGGCTAAATTTTCTTCTCGGACTCATATCTCTACCTCTACTTCATCGTGTTGGAAGGGCTGCTCTCTCCCTGGCTCTGATCTCCATGTGTGGTGGTCCTGTCCAGGGGTGATGGCCTTTTGGAAAGAAGTTGAATCTCTTTTGGCGTCACTTACAGGCCTCCCTCTGGACCTTTCACCTCCCCTGGCTCTCTTAGGTCTAGACTTAGACTCTTTCCCCGCGCCACTTCGACCTATTATAACCAACACTCTAATAGCCGCTAGGCAAACAATTGCAGCCCACTGGAAGTCCCCAGATCTGCCTGTACTTGCTGAACTCATAACGAGACTAAATACACATTGCGCTCATGAGATCATGCTTGCCCATGACTTGAAACGGAAAATTTGAATCGAAAATTGGTGGGATCCCTGGCTTTCCTCCCCTTACAATACAGTTAGACTCCCTCCTTAACTCACATCCCCTACGCTAAGTGGTGTATTTCTTTTACCTCGGAGAATGTTTTAACATAAGGTATATGACTTTTACTCCTATCTCTTCTTGCTAATTTCCTGTATAATTGATATTGGTGCATGCCCTTTCCCTCTCTTTACTTTATGCCCCCATCCCCCTCCTTCTTCCTTTTTGTCCTATAGGACTATAGTAAGAATTATGATTCTTATTTATGTTTATATCTAATTTGTGTTTGATTTGGTAAAATGTTCAATAAAAACACACTGGTTTAAAAAAAAAAAAGAAAGTTATTACAGATATTAATCTCGCATGATTCGTTTATCCAGTATCGTGGATTATGAGAAAAATCATAAAGAAAGTCAATATTGGGGGAGACAGAGAGAAATGGATATATCAAAACAGGGATAAAGGGAGAGGGAGGGGGAGGTAAGTTCCTGCCAAGGATCACCATTCCTATAGGAATCCAAAGATCAGTGAGTTAGGGATATTCCCCAGTTAGATAACAGCTAGTGAGAGAAATATGAGTTCAAGAGGGGATTTGAACAGTGTTATACGGGGACAATATCCAGGGGTCCCACCAGGAGAGTGCTTTGTTGCGCTGGGTGGCATCATGTGCCAACATAACCTCATGTTGGAGATGAAGATTAAGTGCTACTTGTAGTTCTTGTGTAGATGGGAGTTTCTTTGATTTCCAGTGTCTAGCAACACATAATCTGGCTGCCAATAAAACATTAGCCACTATTGGTCTTAGAGGAGTCGGCCAATCGTCCAACCCCAACCCCAGTATTGCCAATGAAGGTTTTAGATGAAAAGTGACTCCTGTTAGGGACACCAGGAGAGAGGACACCTCCTGCCAGAATCCCTGTAGAGAGCCACAGTCCCACCACATATGTAGCGAGGACCCGGCCTGATCACATCCCCTCCAACAGGTTTGGGTCGAACTAGAGTTTTCTCTCCCATATCTTGCCAAAGCACTTGGGGTTACATACCACTCAAAGTGTACTTTTTTGATCTGTTCGTGATGGTTTACGCAGCTTGTGTATTTTGTATTTCTCTCAGATGATTCTTGCCATTGAGTTAGTGTAAAGTCTTCCCGTAAAGATGTTTCCCACTTGTTCATGTAAGGTAGTTTCTCTAGGGAAAGAAGTCGAGCTAGAGCACCATACATGATGGAAACCCCATGAGAGCTCGAAGGGGAAGACTTAAAAAATCTCTGTACGAAGCCATTGACCATTGACAGGTCAGTATGGACCCATGTCACTGAGCTCAAAAAATGACGTAGTTGTAAGTACTGGTAAAATGTAGTTTTAGGAATGGAGTATCTGTCTGTTAGTTCAGCGAAGGATTTCATGGTGTCATTATCTAGGATTTGATGAATGTAAATGATTCCCCTAGATCTCCAATGGTGGAGAGAGAGGAGATTCCACAAATGTTTCAACCGCTCGAATAGACACTGATTTGAGTAGAAAAGTGAGTAGGGGGTGTGTGTATTGTCGCCAGATATGTACCAAGGTCAACATGGGTTTAAGCAAGGACGGGCTTTCAAAGGGCTTTAGTAGGTTCATTTCTAGTAATAGTTTGGTGGAACTCTGTGGGGCATAATGTTTCTCAATCAACATCCACAATGGACTGGGAGCATCTGCCCACCATTGACCTGCTACTGCTAGGTGTGATGCAGCATAATAATGTGTCAAATTGGGGACCCCCATACCACCAAATTGGACCGGTAGTTTTAGTACTTTCATGCTCACCCTGTGGGGTTTATAATTCCAGATAAAATCGTTTAGTGAGGACTGTAACGTTGCAATCAGACGTTTTGGAAAGCGCAATGGCAAGCAGCGAAAGATGTACAAAATGTTTGGAAGGTACCGTATATACTCGTGTATAAGCCGACCCGTGTATAAGCCGACCCCCCTACTTTTGCCCCCAAAACCTGGGAAAATTTATTGACTCATGTATAAGCCGAGGGTGGACCCCAGCACAGGTATACAGCCCCCAGCAGTGTGGTATACAGCAGCCTCCCCAGTGGTATATACAGGCCCCAGCAGTGTTACAGCAGCAGCCCCAGTGGTATATACAGCAGCAGCCCCAGTGGTAGTATACAGCAGCCCCAGAGGTATATACAGCAGCCCCAGTGGTAGTATACAGCAGCAGCCCCAGTGGTAGTATACAGCAGCAGCCCCAGTGGTAGTATACAGCAGCAGCCCCAGTGGTAGTATATAGCCCCAGTGGTAGTATATATACAGCCCCAGTGGTAGTATATAGCCCCAGTGGTAGTATATAGCCCCAGTGGTAGTATATAGCCCCAGTAGTAGTATACAGCCCCAGTGGTAGTATATAGCCCCAGTGGTAGTATATATACAGCCCCAGTGGTAGTATACAGCCCCAGTGGTAGTATATAGCCCCAGTGGTAGTATACAGCCCCAGTGGTAGTATATAGCCCCAGTGGTAGTATACATACAGCCCCAGTGGTAGTATATAGCCCCAGTGGTAGTATATAGCCCCAGTAGTAGTATACAGCCCCAGTGGTAGTATATAGCCCCAGTGGTAGTATACATACAGCCCCAGTGGTAGTATATAGCCCCAATGGTAGTATATAGCCCCAGTAGTAGTATACAGCCCCAGTGGTAGTATATAGCCCCAGTGGTAGTATATATACAGCCCCAGTGGTAGTATATAGCCCCAGTGGTAGTATATAGCCCCAGTGGTAGTATATAGCCCCAGTAGTAGTATACAGCCCCAGTGGTAGTATATAGCCCCAGTGGTAGTATATATACAGCCCCAGTGGTAGTATATAGCCCCAGTGGTAGTATATAGCCCCAGTGGTAGTATATAGCCCCAGTGGTAGTATACAGGGCCCCAGCAGGGCCCCCCTCATAATTTGGCGCCCCCACCTCAGTTTCTGGGCCCCCCCGCATGCAGCGCTGCACATATACATTACGTGTCTAGCAGCTGTTACCCTCCGGTGGCAGATCGCGGCTCCCGGCTCCATCTTCCTCGCTGTCTTCCTGCTTTGTGACCGGCGCGATGACGTCATCGCGCCGGTCACATGACAACCAGGAAGACAGAGAGGAAGATGGAGCCCGGAGCCGGGAGCCGTGATCTGCCACCGGAGGGTAACAGCTGCTAGACACGTAATGTATATGTGCAGCGCTGCATGCGGGGGGGCCCAGAAACTGAGGTGGGGGCGCCAAACTTTGAGGGGGGCCGTATGACTCGCGTATAAGCCGAGGGGGGGACTTTTCAGCCCAATTTTTGGGCTGAAAAACTCGGCTTATACGCAAGTATATACGGTATATCATTTTTACAATATGGATTCTAGCAATCCATGAGAGAATTAGTTGTTTATGTTTTGAGAGGCCTTCTTTCAGTGAATGGAGCAATGTTTCATAATTAAGGCGAATCAATTCTTTAGTATGTGAGATCTTTATCCCTAGGTATGAGATGCCAGTTAGAGACCACGGAAATGGAAAAAGTGCCTTAATTGTTTCTATTAGTGTTGGAGGAATCTGGACAGGGTAGAGTAGTGACTTGGTTACATTCAGCTTGTAATATGAAGCTGCGGAAAAATCAGCCAGTAAAGACATTATTCTAGGGATGGTAACTGTAAGATTCGTACAGATGAAGATCACGTCATCTGCGTATAGTCCAATTTTATGTTCCACTCCCCCCACGCATGGGCCAGAGATCAGTAGATCCTGTCTCACCCTGGCCGCCAATGGTTCCATAATGAGGGCGAAAATTAGGGGGGAGAGTGGACACCCCTGTCGGGTCCCATTAGTCACCGAAAAAGAGTCTGACATAAATCCCGACGCCCTGACCCTAGCCGTGGGGGAGGAGTAAAGGGCCAAAATAGCTGTCTTAAAGTTCCCCACCAATCCAAATTCGTTCAGGACTGCCTCAAGGTACCCCCAGTGCACTCTGTCAAACGCTTTTTCTGCATCTAAGGACAGTAGTGCACTAGGGGCCCCTCTACGTTCCAAAACTTCCACTAAGTCAATCACGCGACGTGTGCCGTCAGAGGCTTGGCATCCTGGGATGAATCCCACTTGTTCTAGTCCTATCAGATCAGGTAAAACTGCCGCTAGACGCTGGGTCAGAAGTTTTGCAAATATTTTAACGTCTCCGTTTAGGAGGGCAATCGGGCGGAAATTTGGTGGGGAGTTAGGGGGCTTACCCGGTTTCGGAATTGTTGAAATTGTTGCCTCTAGACCCTCAGGGCGTATCAGTCCCTTGTCTCTCCAGAAGGAGAAAAGGGAGAGCATATGAGGTATAAGAATGGTTTGAAAAGTCGAGTAATACTTGTTGGAAAACCCGTCTGGGCCTGGGGCTGAAGATTTCTTCATTGAGTGAATTATTGACGCTATCTCTTCAGTGGAGAAGGGGGCGTTAAGTGAGGAAAGTTGAGCAGTAGTCAGCTTAGGTAAGCATGCTTGAGCTAAGAAAGACTTGATTATGTCTGAAGTTGGCTGTGGGGTGCCGGGATCTTCTCGTAGGTTATAAAGGGAAGTGTAATAGTCTTTGAATTGGGCAGCAATGTCCAGTGGGTTTCTGATTTTCTCTCCGGAAGGTCAGAGGATATGGTCAATTTTGGTGGGTACTCTTTTTGTTTTGATTCGATTCGCTAAACGTTTACCCGCTTTATCGCCCATCCCATAAAAGCGGCCTTTAAGTTTCTTAAGGTTAAATTCTACTTTATGTAATAGGAGAGATTTGAGGTCTCTACGAGTGGCCTCCAATTCCGTCCGTATTTGAGGGGTTTGGGATTGTTTGTACTGTGCTTCCAAAATTGATAGTTTATTGGTGAGCTTTTCAAGTTGTTCATTGCGAATACGTTTTGCTCGAGCCGCCATCTGAATAAATTGGCCTCGCATAACTGCTTTGTGCGCATACCACAATACTTCAGGGTCAGTGTCTCGAGACTGATTAAGAGAAAAGTATTGGTCAAGTTGGGTGTCAATGTGTGTTATATTGTTCGGTATCGTCAGGAGATGTTCATTGATTGTCCATGTGGGTGATGGGGAAACTTGCAAATTATCTGCCACCTGGATGTGAATTGGGGCATGGTCGGACCAAGTGATATGTCCGATGGATGCCTTTTGACATTTTGGCAGAAGGGAGTCTCCAACCAAAAAGTAGTCTATTCGACTGTATGTTTGAAATCTGGGAGATAGGAAGGTATAATCTCTCTCTTCACCATGGGTATATCGCCAGATATCGTGGAGGTGGTGGGTGTACAACAGCCCGCCCAGGTCACCCCGGCAGATAGAAGGGGCTGAGCAATCAAGGTGTTTGTTTACAGGGATATTAAAGTCTCCTGCCAGCAGGAGGAAACCTTTCGATAACGAGTCTAAGGTAGTGAATAGGTTGCGGACAAATTTTAGTTGGCCTGTATTAGGACCGTAGACAGACACCAAAGTGTATTGTTTCCCATTGATCAGGGCTCGAACCACCAAAAATCGACCCGAAGGGTCAGTCATAGTCTCTATTAGTTGAAATGCCAACGCTTTGTGAACAAAGATAGCTACTCCAGAGGTTTTAGTAGGGGCATTAGCAAAGTATTGCAAGGGGAACCGTATAGACTTCATCCTGAAGTTATCCACCTCGACGAGGCGAGTTTCCTGGATGAATAGAATGTCAGCTTTCAATTTGGTGAGTTGTTGCCACACCAAGGTACGCTTTTTTGGGGAATTTAACCCATTTATATTGATTGATGCACATTGGAAGCTCATTTCGGTCGATGGTTAGATAGAGAGGGAAGAAAAAAAAAAAAAAAAAACACCTCAAGTCGCTCCAAAATTTGTACCTCCTGAGTGTATTACGTTAACTGTCCCTTTGAGCTAACCAGATGAGTATTTGTCAAAAGGTCAATGTTATGGGGTGAATTGGAACTTTGGGAGGGGTGAAGGAAATGTTGAGAAGGGGGAAAGAGTAGACAAAGATGAAGGTAAAGATAATAAGTGAAGTTACAATTTTTCAAACAATCAAAAACTTATATACAACCTTCAGTCTTTTCGACTTCCGGTACACAGAAATTAAATCAGCAGTTATGAATACTTTATATAACTGTACTGGTCACAACTTGAGAGTCTTGTATAGAAAAAGAGCAAAAGTGTAATGAAGTAGGTTTCAAAGAGTGAGTGAAGAGAAGCAAAGGTGAACTATTGTAAGAAGTTGACTAATATAGAAAAAGATAAGAGATAAGTGAGCGAAAGGGGGACTAAGAAAGTAGAGCGCAAGAGAAGAAGCAAGTATAGAGTAATAGGTCTGGCCTAATGTAGTGAGTAGAAATTTGCAGATAGAGTGTTCTATAATCAGTAGTAATTTTCTCACATGTCTCAAAGAGATAGAGGTAAAGAGAAGGATGGAGATGGTAGGTGCGGAGAAGGGGAGAATAAGACACATGAATTGGGTAGATTAGAAGCAGAAAAGAAGACTCTTTAAAGCGCCCGGTGACCACGGGTCAACAATCTTAAATAAAATTTTAACTTGGAGGCCTCCTCAGAGGCACTCGTCAGGCCCAGAATGGGAAATCCACCCAAATTGTAGGGCAGAATATGGGCCCCAGTGGGGGGAAGAAAGTATGGGTCGATGAAGAGCCCCAAATAAACACTCAGATCTTAGCAATCAACTACCAAGGTCTGAGGTTCTATCAGAGAATTATGACATAAGTCACACCAGCGGCTTGATCCACTCCCCGAGGACAAACCTTCATTTCAGTCCCGACCCTCCTCCAGGAGAGGCAACAGGGCGGTTGTTGCGTGCTGTTGGGCTGTTAGGTGACGGGCCGGACTTCACCATTAGTCGCCAGTCTATCAGGGCTGTTTTCATTTTCGTAGGTGAGGAAAATTGCTGACGCTTCCCTTTCTACCTAAAAGTAGGAGTGTTTGACAAACCTGAATCCTCCCACAGTTCTGCTTATGTGGAAGGAACAGGTGGGATATCAGCTGATGAATGGTGTGTAAGGCAGTCTTCGAGAAGCCTGCAACTGTGCAGGATATGTGATATGAGTCTGAGATACTGGATGAGACAACTGCTGAACAGGCAGTGTGGGAGGTACTGTTTGAGTCTCTCTGTGTGAGGTTGTGTCGAGCTCAGGCTTTGGGGTACTCGGGTGTCAGGCTTCGGGGGTGCTGTGTCACGGGGAGCGGTGGCTGCGTCTGATCCCGTGTCCTGGGCCTATCTTTGAAAAGGGGTTGTATTTGTAATAGCCCACAGGTGATGGGATATGCAAGGACTGCACGGAACCACAGAGTGTTAAACAAATGCACTTTTAATACAACTGGGGGAAAAGGTGCGGGAAAGGAGTGGAAGGAGCGGGAAGGTGTGCAATAGTAAATACAATATATATATATATATATATATATATATATATATATATATATATATATCTGTTGTGACTAGTTTGCCGGGAATGCAAGGTCCCTGAATGTCTTTAAATAACGAAATGCAAAGTCCTTATCGAGCCAAACGCAGAGTTCTTGTTTTATTTCTATTACTTGTATATCAAAATGCAGAGTCTTTTTCTATCTGTCCCTAACTAAAACAGTGCGTGCACTTTACTGCGGGTTTAACTGTGAGGTACCTCGTTGCGTTTAGGTTCTGTAATTCGTTGGCAGGAGCCTCTCGAGTTCAGTCCTTGTCCTGTATCTGTGCCTTGCTCATGCTGTCTGGTTCCTCACTCCACATCCAGTCTCTTTAGGTCTGTGTCTTGGAAAATGATGAGCACCAACCTCAGGTACTTAGACCGAATCCAGCGGGGCGAGCTGTGGCCTCTTTCTTCCAGCACACCCAAATACACGCCTCTCTCCAACGTACGTGGACATCGTCTCCTCTCTCCTTCCGGAGACCCCACCCATCCATCTCCTGGACTGTTCCATGTCACTCTCAGCAGCAGGGGTTTTGTCTCTGCTATCCTTTCTTTTGGCAGCAGGTGGCAGTATAACAGAATGAGTCCACAAAACAGTCCTTTAACCATATATATAAATGTTAACAAGTCTTACATTTCCCCCCTCCTTTAACATCGGCCGTCCGGCCGATACTCTCTTGAGGACCTCTGCACAGGAACACACGATGGCGACTTCTGCCGTGCTTTACAACCTGCTGCCTGGGAGCCAATGTCCTACAACCGACTCCAGTGACAGAATACACAAATTCATCTGCCAAGTAACGATCAGGGGGAATACCAGCATTAGCCTGTTCAGTCCTACGTGGAGCTACGGCTAATTCACCAGACGCTGGTGCAGTAGCAGGGAGTACAATATCCTCGTTATCATCTCTGGAGATTAGTGGCTCACGCGCTGCAGGGGTGGCACCTGCATCTTGAATGGATGGGGGGTTGGACTTTCCTCAGTCTGTTGGGTTGGACGGGCCCGCCACCATTTTTCATCGTCAGAGCCCTCCTCGAGAGTAACAGGAACGGGCACGGGCACAGTCCCCGAGTCGCTTTGTCCGGTCCTGTCTTCTGAATAGCAGGGCCTCAGCATGTTACGATGCAGGATGAGGGTGCCGCCTCCCCGCTCACCTCTCACTTCGTACACCGGCCCGTGGGGAGAGATTCTTCTGATCATGATGTATGGCTCTGGTTTCCAGCGCTCACTCAACTTGTGTCTCAGGTGTTTCTCTGCAACTAGCACTCTGTCTCCTGGTAAGAATGGAGCCTCACGTACAGGTTCCTGCCGTGGGTATATCTTTTCTTACAACCGCTTGGTGACAATTCGATGGATAGTCTCCAGCCGTCAACGGTGACAGTCAACCCAAGAACCTACGCTCTTTCACTGATCTCAGGTGGAGCCAGGTTTAATTCTTCAATGCCTCTTCCGGCTCTTCCGAACAGTTGCACGTATGGGGAGTACCCAATGGTGGAGTGGATACGGTTGTTGTACGCCCATACGAGTTCTGCAATATAACTGGGCCAGTGACTCTTACGATCATCCTCCAATGTGCGTAGCATTTCTAGGACGGTCTGGTTAAACCTCTCGCAGGTTCCGTTGCCCTGTGGATGATAAGGCATGGTTCTTGACTTTTGCATACTTTGCACACTTTTTCCCATACAGCATTCCTTCTTGCACCGATAGCTTGTCCCACTGGCTGAGAATATGTAGGGCCGCATGTGACAGCATGGCCTGTATTTCCTTTCTAGGCTTGCGCTGCCGGATCACCCACTCTTTCACTTGAAGCAGTTCTGGATCAGATGACTGGATCTTCACCCATTCCTCTCTGGTTTGGCCAAGCAGGCGTGATGTTGCGCCCGATGTAATCTCCAGCATACAAGCCTCCACCACTTGGGCGGTGAATTTACTGAAGACTGGAATTTCGTCTTCCTCTAACTGTTCATCTCTTTCCCCCACTGGGGCTTCTGTGGTAACACGAGAGAGAGCATCCGCATTCTGATTTTCGTGCTTGGAACGGTACTGCACATGATAATTGTGTGCCAACCACCTCTGTTCCATAGCTCCCAGTTTGGTGGTGGAGATGTGAGCCAGTGGATTATTATCCGTATAGACTTCAATCTGAGCTCCCAGGAGATATTCAGAGAATCTTTTGGTTATTGCCCATACTAGTGCCAGTAACTCCAGACGAAAAGAACTGTGATTCTCAGGGTTGCGTTCGGCTTCTCGCAACGTCCGACTTCCATATGCAATCACCCGTTCAGTACCGTCCTGTACCTGGGCCAGTACTGCACCCAGACCGTAGAGGCTCGTGTCTGTATACAACCGAAAGGGGAGGTTGTAGTCTGCATAAGCAAGCACAGGGGTGCTGACCAAGGCTTCTTTCAGTCGGTGTAAGGCTTTTGCTTGTCTTGGTCCCCAGCAAATTTTCTGTGCCTTTGGTCCTTTCGCAGTTCCTCGAAGCAATTCATGCAAAGGTTCTGCCTCCTTCGCAAAGTCCTTGATAAAGCGACGGTAGTATCCAGCCAGTCCCAGAAAAGCTCAAACTTCCCTCACTGTGCTGGGTGTGGGCCATTGTAGCACTGCTCTCACTTTCCCATCGGACGGCTGTACGCCGGCCTCCGTCACCTTGTGCCCGAGATATTCAATCTCTTTTTGAAAAATTCGGCATTTTTTTGGTTTCAGTTTAAGCCCATGGCCCCGTAACCGTTGAAACACTTGGCCCAGTTGTTCGAGATGTTTTTCGAAGATTGCAGAGTACACTACGATGTCATCCAGGTAAATCAACGTGGCTTCGAAGTTCATGTCTCTATAAGTCGATGAAAAGTTCCTGGGGCATTATTTAGCCCAAATGGCATGCGATTGAACTCGAAGAGTCCCATGGGCACAATGAATGCGGTCTTGGCCTTGTCTTTCCCTGCCACAGGGCCCTGCCAATATCCGCTCGCTAGATCAAGGGAGGAGAAGTAGCGTGCCTTTCCCAGCACAGACAGGGACTCCTCTATCCGGGGCAGGGGATAGGAATCACGAACCGTGCATCCATTAAGCTTGCGGTAGTCAACACAGAAGCGGGTAGACCCATCCTTTTTCTTGACCAGCACGATTGGGGCAGCCCATTGACTCTGACTTTCTCTTATCACCCCACTCTTCAGCATCTGTGCCAAGAGCTCTTTCACCTCTTGGTAATATTTTGGTGGTATTTGTCTGTACCTTTCTCTGATGATCGGTGATGCATCTCCCGTGGGTATTTTGTGCTGAATCTTGTCAGTACAGCCGAAATCTTCTGCGTGACGGGAGAACGTGGCTTGATTCTCCCAGATGAAGTCTTCTATGGCCTGGGCTTGCTCTGAAGCGAAGGGGGTCAGGTCCACTTTCATCTGTCCTAGGATGACGCGACTGTTCCACTGGTCAGTGGGCTCCACTTCTCTCTCCATAGAAACAGCCAAAGTCCAGGTCTCCCCTGCCATGGGCTTCAATTCAATCAATTCTGCGCTCATCACCTCTTCAGGCGCCAGGTAGACATGGGCCAGGACAACTCCCGAGGTCAAGGTGTAGGCCTGTTCACCGCTGTTCACGCAACGGAAAGGGACTCTTCCATTTCTTACTGTTGCTAAAGTGTGAGCCACCAACAGTTCGTCTCCGTTCTCTTCACCACGGTAAGTTTCCACCAACACCTCCATCCCCTCGAACATACGATGGGCCCCAACTGGCAAGGTGAGGACTGTCTCCCGATTTGGAGGTAGAGTAATTGTTGTCTGTCTTGGGACTCGAACCCTCCCCACTGGGTAGCGGCTCCCACCATTCTTCCACAGCCTTCTGGCACGGATGAGGTGTTGGAAGACCTTTTGAGTGGGCATGTTAGCAGCAGTTGTTTTCCAGTAATCACAGCCTTCCTTGTTGAAGAGTAACTGGTCTAATTCCTTCACAATGTTCATGCCCACAATAGCCGGCACTTCTCTGTCATACCGGCCCTCCGCTAACATGATCCCTTTTTGGCCTAAGTTCTGACCACAGGCACGTATGTTCATCCACATGACCCCTACAACCGGAATGGGAAGATTATTCGGAGCCCTCAGTTTGATATGTGTCCTTTTGTCAATGGACACAGTTTGTCCAAAGTGTTGATAGAAGAACTGTTCTGGCATGGTGGCCACTTGAGATCCAGTATCCATCAGGCATCTTACTGCATTCCCTTCAAATTCGGCCGTGATCGTTGGCGTGCTGGCTGCTATATCTTCAGGGCAGTTGTTTTCTCTAAGCTCAGTTGGTCCCCCCCCATGTGCCTGACCATGAAGGGAGGCACTAGTTTAACGGCGGCCTTTCTTGAGACATCCTCCTCTTCGGGCAGTGTCGTGATATATGGTCCCGATTTCCACAGTTCCAGCATTGGTAGTCTCTAGCGGGTTTCGATCGTCTCTGGCCGATCTGTCCCCTGTCTACTCGATAGGTATACATGCGGGTATCCGGCCGCGGTGCTGCCGTTCTTACTTCTGACGGCGGGGCTTGCATATTCTTCAGCAACTCTTGTAGAGCAGTAACAGTCTCTTCTAACTGATCCACTTTAGCTTCAAGCTGGCTTGATTCTCGGTTCTTCTCACTCGAGACTACCCTATGAGCACAAACCTCTCCCCCTGCGTACTGCGGGTCGCAATTTTCAGCTTGTGCACGGGAGACTGCTTCTTCCAGTACTTCTTGAAAAGTAAATTTTTTTTCCACCCTGAACCATTCTCGGAGAGCACTTCTGATCTTGGGGTTATGTAATCCTCTGAGGAATTGATCTCGCAGGGTACGGTCAGAGTAACCAGGGGTTTGTGCTAGCTCCGGCTCTGCTGTAAGCATTTGTCTCATTATTCTCTGGAGTGCATTTGCATACTGTGGCAAGCCTTCTTCTTCACCCTGCAGCCGATAGAACAGTTGTGCCTGCAAATCACCTGCTTCTGGCTTTCCGCCATACACCCTCTCCAGAATCTTTACCACCTGTTCTAATGTCTTTCTTTCACTCTCAGGGCGCAATAAAACAGTCTCTTGAGCATGGCCCTCAAGGGCAATCAACAGTATCTCCCCTTGGTTTTCTGCAGTTACTCCTGCTACTTTCAACATGCCCCTCACAATCTGCGCCCAGTCATGGAGAGGTACATTGTTGCCAGTACATTTTGGTATATGGGTCAGCATAGCACCCAGAGACAGTTGCCTGCGTATCCTGCCGACTACGCCAAGTGTAATAGCCCACAGGTGGCGGTATACGCAAGGACTGCATGGAACCATATAGTGTTAAACAAATGCACTTTTAATACAACTGGGGGAAAAGGTGCGGGAAAGGAGTGGAAGGAGCGGGAAGGTGTGCAATAGTAAATACAATATATATATATATATATATAATTATTGTGACTAGTTTGCCGGGAATGCAAGGTACCTGAATGTCTTTAAATAACGAAATGCAAAGTCCTTATCGAGCCAAATGCAGAGTCCTTGTTTTATTTATATTACTTGTATATCAAAATGCAGAGTCTTTTTCTATCTGTCCCTAACTAAAACAGTGCGTGCACTTTACTGCGAATTTTACTGCGAGGTACCTCGTTGCCGTTGAGTCCCGTAATTCGCTGGCAGGAGCCTCTCGAGTTCAGTCCTTGTCCTGGATCTGTGCCTTGCTTGTGCTGTCTGACTCCTCACTCCACATCCAGTCTCTTTAGGTCTGTGTCTTGGAAAACGCCGAGCACCAACCTCAGGTACTTAGACCGAATCCAGCGGGGCGAGCTGCGGCCTCTTTCTTCCAGCTCACCCAAATACACTTCTCTCTCCAACGTACGTGGACGTCGTCTCCTCTCTCCTTCTGGAGACCCCACCCATCCATCTCCTGGACTGTTCCATGTCACTCTCAGCAGCAGGGGTTTTGTCTCTGCTATCCTTTCTTTTGGCAGCAGGTGGCAGTATAACACAAGGAAGAGTCCACAAAACAGTCCTTTAACCATATATATAAATGTTAACAGGTCTTACATATTTACAGGGGATTATGTACAGTTAGTCGTGACGCCACCAGTAGTTTCTGGTGATGTGGCACCAGCGCCGCCACAGTCCGCCGGAAGTAGATGTTAGTGCGGCAAGTTGGTAAAGTCCTCCACAGGTAGGGCTGGACCTCCGGGGCAGCGTAGTATAAAGGGGCAGCTCGTGGGGGAGTTGTAGGTGGTATATGGAGTGTTGGAGCAGTCTATGAGGGATGCCGGGCGTAGAGGAATATCTATAAAATGAGAATGCGCATAGGGTCTTATCCTCAATAGGAATCAAATCCCATACAATATGAAAACTGCTCACCTGATTTAGTTGTGAAGCCCACAACTAGCTTGATCGCTCAAACACAGCAGCCGCAGCCGGGACCACACTTCCACAAACGTGGGGGTGAAACTCTATCAGGGACCAAGTGTCTTTCGGTCCGCGCCACTGCTCCAATGAGTGTCAAAAAACACTGGAGTGCTTTGAAACAAGGTATCTTCAGTTTTATTTTCCAACGCGTTTCAGAGCTAACACCCAGCTCCTTCCTCAGGGAATGACCATTGTGTGTCTCTCCTCCTGTGCGGTCTCCGGGTTACCCTCTCTGATCATTGCGGTAGTGAACTGCTGTGTCTGGCTCACTCTCTTGATCCACAGGGGAACCGGGTGGCTGAAGCCTCCACGGTGTGACGGGGTTTTCTGTGGTCCTGGAGTATCCCACAGGTGCGGATCCCAGATGTCCGGTGCTTCTTTAGGGCGAACTCCCTCAAGTTCCTCACTCCCTTTTGGCTCTTTATTCCTTCCCTTGTGTCCCCACTTATGCTCGCGGGACGTCGGAGGGCCACTTCGGGTCACTGGATTGGGTCTAACCGCGGCACCGACCACCAGGACATCTTCGCAGCTCTCCTAGCATCTGCACACTCTGACTAACTCCTCCCTCAGCAGCGGTATTTATAGGGGATCTTGCCTAAGGGCAGCAAGTTGGGCTCCCCCTACTGTGCTGGGGTGGAAGATGTGTCATGTAGTAGGTACCTGGCGTGGAAACCCAGCTGTGCATTAGAGAATTCTGTGGCTACCAGTGTGAGCAGGGCGCCAAAGTTGCTGGGAGCACCGGAAGAGTTCAATGTGAGCACGGCCCAAATCACAGTGAGTAATGAGACGGCCTGTGAATCGTATATTCACTGACTGAAGACGGTGAATGGACACTGTGAGTACTCCACTGATGCACTGGTGTATACTCCATTGAAATCTGTGGGAATACTGCCCTGGGACACTTAAAGGGAACCTGCCCCCTAAAATTCATCCCCCAGCCTCCTCAGACCTGTCCCTGCAACAGAAAGCCTCCTTATCACTGATAAGAAGCCGCAAACCAACCTCGCACATGCGCAATGTGAGTTCCGCAGTACACCCAAATGGGTGTACTGACGTCAGTATAGCCGGATATGACGCGATTAGCGTCATAGCGGCTATACCGCCCATTTAGGTGACGCGGAGGCTCTCTGTTCTTTAGCACGCCCATCAGAGCGTGCATAATTACGATGTAGGTGGTGAGGAGCAGAAACAGGGAACGCCTTTTGCGACTTCTCAAGCTCTGAGAAGTCGCAGTTCTGGAGGTAATATAATGACTTTTCTAATCTTTACAAACACAGAGTTTTTGGACAAAGGAATGCCTAGAAATGTGTTACGCTGCTGCATGGACAGGTCTGAGGAGGCTAGGGGATGATTTTTAGGGGTCAGGTTCTCTTCAAGGGAGAAGTGTACCTCAACCTGCAGAGGAATCCATTCATTGTGATAATTGAGATAAATGGACTATAGAGCTATATGGACATTTATATTGAAGCTGATGAAAATGTATAAATGTTATGGAGCATGGTTTATGAAGTCTGGAATAAACCTGATGAACTTTTGTAACAAATCCATTGCCGTGTGCGTCAATTCCGCTGTCAAGCGAGTGTCCTGTAACACCTTCAGCGAGCGCTACCTCACAATATATACATATATATATACTAGATGTGTATACATATATATACTAGATGTCGGCCCGATCGCATCGGGACATTGAGGGGGCGGTGACGGCATGATGGGGGCAGGCTCTGCGGCGCTAGGGGCGACGGCCGTCTCTCCCCCCTGTCCAGTGCCTCCCCTGTCTTTCTCCCCCCCATGCTCTCTCCCAATGTATGTGTTTCTGTTTTTTTTTATTAATAACTTGTTTAATTTCCTGGTAAAAAAATATGTAGGGTTTCGCTGTATTTTCTATTGGCAGCCCAGGTAAACCAAGCAGCTACTGGCTGCCAAACCCTGCTGCCTGGTGTTACCTTCACTGCCAATGAAAATTACAGGGGAGCCCTTATATTTTTCAATTGTTTAACTAATAATTTAAAAAATTGGCATGGACTCGCTATATTTTCTATTGCTAGCTAAGGTAACCCAGGCAGCTGAGGGCTGGAATTCTCAGCGTGGTAAGGCCCAAGCGTTCTGTGCCCCCCACGCTGAAAATCGCAGCTAGAAGCTGCCCCAGGATTGATGCCTCCATAAGTTTTGTCTACCCCACTCTTCTAGCTACCATTTATGGTGGCAGGCTGGGTAATAAAGGGGTTGATGTCAGGTTTATTTATCAGCTGATGTCAAGCCCTATTGCTAATGTCAGGCATCAGTATGACAGCCGGCCATTAGCAATATTTACTTTCAGTAAAGAGAGAAAATTCACACTTACAGAACAGAAAGAAATCCTTTATTGTATACAAAATAGATAGAAACACCTCGTTATCGACTTTATCGGCTTCCACCAAGTTCACCGCTGACGTAATCCTCTAATTACTGTAATCTTGTGATGAAAACGGTGGGGCGGTGTGATGCGTCATGCTGCCGCCATCTTTGTATAGCCAAGTGTCCAAAGAAGGCTGCCGTGTAAGTGTGCACATGCTCTCTCTGCCCCCCGTGCGCTCTTTCTTTCCCCTGTGTGCTCTCTCTACTCCTCCTGTGCGCTCTCTCTGCTCCGTCCAGTCTCTGTGCTCCCTTTGCACTGTGGACTCTTTTGAGTGCTGTCAATGTACCATCTTTGTGTGCTGTCTGTGCTTCCCTGTGCCCTGACCCTCTCCTGTGCGTTCTCTCTCCGCCCTCCCCCGTGCGCTCCCTCGCTGCCCCCCACCTCTGCTGTGCGTTCTCTCTTTGCGTCTTGCGGCAGCCATCTTAGGAAACGGGGAGGCTTTTGCAGGCTCCAAGCTTTCATGTAAACCCATCGAGACAGTTTGTTGTGTCTCATAGGTATTGATGGGAAACTTATGTACCTCTGGGTTGGATTTCTACACTTAAATGATTGGCAATGGAATTTAAGAGTATAACAGTATGATAATGTGTCGTGCCCCAGGGTGTGGGGTACTCGGGTATCAGGCGGCAAAAGGGTTAACTGTGTCACTGGGAATGGCGGCCGCGCCTGATCCCGTGTCCTGGGGGACTGTTATTTTGAAAAGGGGATTTATGTACAGGGGATTATTTACAAGTTTATTTGTCGTGACGCCACCTGCAGTTTCTGGTGAAGTAGCACCAGCGCTGCCACAGTCCGCTGGAGGAAGATGGGATTGCGGCTGAGATGGTGAAGTCCTCTGCAGGTAGGACTGAACCTCCGGGGCAGCGTAGTGAGGAGGGACAGGTTGGAGTGGAGCTGGGATTGTATAGGGAGAGTTGGAACAGTCTATGGAGGATACTGGGAGTGGAGAAGAAGGATACACACACGCAGGAAAGTGTATTTTACTTTTTACTGTTGTTGGACAGGTAAAATGATCCAGGGCACTGACGGGTGGACAGGTTGCACAGTAGGTCCCCACAGCAAGTGGGTATAAGGCCTCCTCTGTTCTGTTGTGTTTGTCTGAAGCACAGCTTGCTTGCAGCCTGACTTGCCTCCTCTCTCTTCCTGACTGTAAGGTCTTCCTCTCCTCCCGTGTGGTCTCCGGGTTACCTTCTCTGAACACTGCGGCTCTGCCCTGCTGTGTCTGGCTCCCTCTCTTGACCCACAGGGGATATCGGGTAGCCGAGGCCTCCCTTTCGGTTCTCTGCTCCTAGCCTTCAGTCCCACTTAGGCTGGCAGGACACTGAAGGACCACTCCGGGTCACTGGCTCGGGCCTAATCGCAGCACCGACCACCAGGACGTCTATGCAGCTCTACTAGCGTCTGCACACTCTGATTAACTCCGCCCCCAGCAGCAGTATTTATACGGGATCTTACCTAAGGGCAGCAAGTGGTGCTCTCCCTACTGTGCTGGGGTGGAAGGTGTTGTGTGAAGTAGGTACCTGCTGTGGAAACCCTGTGCATTAGAGAGATCTGTGGTTACCTGCGTGAGCAGGGCGCCACATACCCCCCTAGGTAACATCAGTACCCCTGGACTGAGCAATTTTTGTTTTTGAACAAAGAATAACAATAATAACAATAAAACAGGTAACATATTTACATAGTCTGAAAATATAAAAATTTACAAAGAGACACTGAAAAATGTTGAAAAATAGAAAACAGGTAAGTCCATACAGTGCTAGTCCATCCACCGCAGGCTTTTGAAAAGTTTGTGGCTACATTTGTCCATTAACCGTAGTCCATTTGAAATTTTAAAAGTTCAAAGTTCAAAAAGGGAAAAAGTTCAAAGAGTCCTTACAGTCCAATTATGTACGCTCCAGGTAATAAACGGGGGAAAAGTCTCTTAAAGTTCACATTTTAACAATAAACAGGGTCCCTATGGGGGTCTCGGCTTAGGAGACCTGGTACATCCCCGCCTCAGGCACTTTCTGTTCCTAACTTAATGTGCTTGGGACTAGGCCCAGTTGCTCCACCCTTCTGTACACTACTATTTACACTCTTTTGTACAGTTTACTTATTTACACGGTTTCTCTTAGTGTGCTCTATTTTTTCTATACCAGGGGACTCAAACTCGCGGCCCGCATGCGGCCCGAGGCACCATGAAAGAAAAAAGCATGCCCCGGGCCATTATACATGGAGCCGCCGCGGTACCGCTTTACTGAGACTTACGGGTACCGCCCGCTCAAACACACACTCTCTCTCTAACACTCACTCATATACACCTGATGCCCCGGGCTCATTATACATGGAGCCACCGCGGTACCGCTTTACTGTGACTTCCAGGTACCGCCGGCTCAGCTCAAACAAGCGCCTTCGCGCATGTACATTCACGCAAGCAAGCGGCCGGTGGACCAATCAGAAGCCTCCTGTGACGTCACAGGAGGCTTCTGATTGGTCCACCAGCCGCCTGCTTTCATGAATGTACAGGCGCGAAGGCGCTTGTTTGAGCTGAGCCGGCGGTACCTGGAAGTCACAGTAAAGCGGTACCGCGGCGGCTCCATGTATAATGAGCTCGGGGCATCAGGTGTATATGAGTAAGTGTTAGAGAGAGAGTGTGTGTATGTGTGAGTGTATTTGTGTGTATATGTGAGTGAGTGTGTATGTGTATAATAGTGAGTGTATTTGTGTGTATATGTGTGTGTATGTGTATAATAGTGAGTGTATTTGTGTGTATATGTGAGTGAGTGTATGTGTGTATGTATTTGTGTGTATATGTGAGTGAGTGTGTATGTGTATATGTATGAGTGTATTTGTGTGTATATGTGAGTGAGTGAGTGTGTGTATTTGTGTGTATATATGAGTGAGTGTGTATATGTGTGAGTATTTGTGTATATATGAGTGTGTGAGTGTATTTGTGTGTATATGTGAGTGTGTGTATGTGTATATGTGTGAGTGTATGTGTGTGTGAATATTTCTGAGTGAATGTGTATATGTGTGTATATGTGTGAGTGTGTATATGTGTGTGCGTGTATATTTGCATGTGAGTGTGTATATGTGTGTGAGTGTATGTATATGTGTGAGTGTATTCCCGCACCACCTGAGCGGCACATCGCCGGCGGCTGGTGCCGGCTGCTGGGTGCAGGCTGGTGCCACGTGCTGGCTGGTGCCGGCTGCCGGGTGCAGGCTGGTGCCACGTGCTGGCTGGTGCCGGCTGTCGGGTGCTAGCTGGTGCCGGCTGCTACCGGCAAGCGGAAGACTGGGAGCCACAGAAGAAGAAGCTGCCGGAATGAGAAGAGTGGGGTCAGGTAAGGCGCTGTTACAGCCGAAGATAGCAGCCTGGGGTGGGAGGGAAACGTGACCGCTGAAAGTGCCTAGGGCGGCAGGAACTCCAAAAATGGCCCTATGTAAGTGTGTCAATGTGTGAGTGTATATGTGTTTGTGTGAATATGTCTGAGGATGTATGTGTGTATGTATGTGAGTGTGTGTGAATGTGCGGGTGTGAATATATGGGCTTGTGTCCACACACCTGCGCTCTCAGTATTTAGAGCTTCTGCGCTAAATACTTAGGCTTTGACAGAGAAGCGCAGGTGCGTGTATGCGGCCGCTTTCAGCAGATGCTGTCCCTGGTTACCCGATGTGTATCGTGGTAACCAGTTCATGCAAGCAGCGTTTCCCTGTGCGCTCGGGATAAGTGGAGAGTGGGCAGCCTGCTGTATGAACTGGTTACCACGATACACATCAGGTAACCAGGGACAGCGTCTGCTGAAAGCGGCCGCATACACGCACCTGCACTCCTCTGTTAAAGCCTAAGCATTTAGCGCAGAAGCGCTAAATACTGAGAGCGCAGGTGTGTGGACAAGCCCTATGTGAGTGTGTGTGTGTGAGCGAGAGAACAAAAAGAACAGAGACGGGGGCGTGACCTGGCCATGGAAGTGTGAGGAAGCACCTCCATCAGCTCTGCAGACCCGGGACTTTATAGAGCTATTCAACTTCACAATCTCTGCTCCAATGTCACGGAGAAAGAAGCCTGAAGATGCTGTGACAGCCCTGACACCTCCTGAGAAACAAGGGAGAGAGGCAGGCATGGCAAAACTGTTTGGGACAGCAGGAAGGAAGGCAGCACGCTCCTCTGTAATGGCACAGGGAAGACCTCATGCTCAGAAGCTGCAGGCACAGTCACCTTCACAGCTGCCACAGAGAAACCCCCACAAACAAAGCACTGGAAGCCAGGTAACAGCTGTTATCAGCTCCTCAGATAAGGGGAAGGAGAGATCAAGGGAGTCTGCAGTTGTGGAAACATTAGAGGAGATTGCAGACACTGGAGAGGAGACCGAGGAGACATGGAGGGATACTCCCCCCTCCCCTACACAGGCTGCAATAATGGTGCCTGCTTCAGACCAGTCCAACAGCTCATACTCTGAACTGAGGGCTATTAGGAGCATGATTGCTGCTCTACCCACCAGACAAGACCTAGACTGTTTAATGGCCCGCATGGAGGCATCCCAAGCCAAAGCCCTGAGCCCCATTAAGGAGGATATAGAGACTCTAAAGTCACAATCCACTGCTGTGTCTGAGACCATAGCTGCCATTGAAGAGAGAGTCACTGCCTTGGAGAGACATGCTACACGCTCTAATGCACATATTGTTGCCCTGATTCTACAAGCAGATGACCAGGAGAATAGGGAAAGGCGCAACAACATACGCCTGAAAGGATTGCCTGAGACCATTACAGCTAATATGCTCCTTGACAGGACTCTAGACATCTTTAATACGGTAACACAAAGATCACCAGGCTCATCATATAAAATTGATAGGATACATAGAGTATCTCGCCCTGGCCCAATTGACCCAGACAACCCCAGAGATGTTCTGTGTAGATTTCATAATTTTACAGACAAGGATGCTCTGATACAAGCGGCTTGGTCTTTTGGCGACATTCTGATTGACAACGTAAATGTTCGCCTCTTCCCAGATGTTTCTAGTCGCACCTTGTATATGCGACGGCAGCTGCGCCCCTTACTTGTGAAGATTAAAGAACGGGGAGCCACGTACCGCTGGGGTCATCCCTTCCATCTTATAGTGAGAAGAAACAACAAGACATATTATCTTTGGCATAGGGATGACCTTCCTGGACTATTTTCGTTCTTGGATATCCCATCCATCCCGATCCCGGATTGGCTCTCTTTGGAAGGATTTCAGAGGTTCACAACAATGGGCCGCCAACGCAGTTCCCTTTCAGATGCTCTCCGCAAGAGGAAGACACGGAGTGGCAATGCTCCACGTACGCCCTCGTCACAGCCTGGCAGCCCGAGGGGCGGAAGAGACGAGGCGTTTGCAGAGGACTTACCAACATGAGACTCCTGATCCACCTTTGTTGGAACTGATTGAGCTATATGAGGTTGATGCCTCAGACCTCATCCAGAATTGCTCTGGACTGGTCTGCCTGGTAACAATTGTTATATAAAAAGATAGTGCATACGTTACGTATAACAAATTTATTAAGGGTTTTGTGTTGCTTTTTCCCTTTTATCGATTGCAACTTTTTCTTGTTGACTTTTAAAGAAGTTGATAATGTGGTGTAAAGAGATGATCTTGATGATATACAAGAGTTCTGGGTCTGTAGATCGTTGCCTTTTGGTCAGTTACGGTCCCTACGACTCTCTCTCTTTCTCTTTTCTGTTTTCTTAGAGAGAGTTGATTTGCTGGCTTGACCGCTTAGACTAAAATAGTCTTATCTTCCCTTTAATCTTTTTTTCTCAATCTCTTTGTTTTACACTCCTCTACACCTCCCTCCCCTCTTACCTCCCCCTCTTTCCTGTACCTTGGTCCCCTTTTTTCTTGAAGTTCCTAGTTAGCAGAAGGGAACACTATGACACATAGCACCCTATCTGCTATACAAATTGGCACGCTGAATGTGCAAGGTCTACATGATGCAGGGAAAAGATCTATTTTGTTTAACTATTTGAAAACTAACAAAATTCATGTTGCTTTTCTTCAGGAGACTCATATGTGCGAGAACAAGCCTTATAAGCTCTCCAGTCATTGGTTTCCTTCATCATATCACAGCTTATCTAATAATTCACACTCTTCTGGTTCCAGTATCGTGATATCGAGGTCGATACCATGGGAATTTGTGGACTCCTGCAGTGGTGGCAACGGAAGACTCCTTATGGTAAAAGGTAAGATCGCCTCCAGAACATATACATTTGCCTCGCTATACCTCCCTAACTCTGGTCAGATCACAACGCTCCTGCAGTTTTTAGATAAAATTGAGGTCTTCGCAGAGGGAACGCTGGTTCTAGGGGGAATTTCAATGTTACACTTGACCCCGACCTTGACACGTCTCGAGGCAGGTCTAGTATGTCTAAAGCAGCTATTAGAAGGTTGAACAGAGCGCTCCATGATCACCAATTACTAGATGCTTGGCGCCTCTTGTTCCCTACTTCTAAAGACTATACCTTTTACTCCCCAATACATGACGTATATTCTAGACTTGACTTCTTTCTCCTGAGACACACTGATCTGACACAACTAATAGATGCTTCTATTGAGCCGATTTCCTTTTCAGACCATGCCTTGGTTAAGATTTCCCTTATGCTCCACTCCCCGATCCCAAGACAGTGGCAATGGAGGCTAAACGCTTCTTTATTAGAAGACACAGTAGTCCTAGCGGACGTCTCTAAATCATTGAAGGATTACTTTGATTTAAATGTTTCCACAGATGTGACACCTGGGGGAGTGTGGGAGGCTCACAAGTGTGTAGTTCGAGGCATTTTAATCAAACATGGTGCCCGACTTAAGAAAATTAGAGATACAGAAATCCAAGATCTAATGATTAGACTGAGAGACCTCGAAACTAGGCATAAACGTCACTCTCTCCCTGATCTGAAGAGAGAACTATTAGATGTTAGGGAGAAGCTACGCACTACTTTACTATATAAGGCAAAAGGGGTACTTACCAGATGCCGTAGACATTTCTATGAATATGGGAATAAGTCCGGTAGAGCTTTGGCGAGGGCCTCTAGAATTTGCAGAGCTACTACGTATGTTTCTGAAATATCACACCCAGATACCTCAAAACGCTCAAAGTTTCCCCACGACATAGCTGAGGCATTCAAACATTACTATACCGCTTTGTATAATCTTGACACGAATAAAGCGCTGGTAGCATTGAATGCACTTACATCACGCATAAGAAAATATATTACATCTTCGGCTATGCCGAAATTGGCGGATTCAGTTTCGCAATCCTTAGAGATGCCTATCTCAGATCAGGAGATTGAAGATGCGTTGTCCTCATCTAAATCGGGGAAAGCACCTGGCCCAGATGGGTTTACGGTTGGTTATTATAAAAAATTAAAAGAAGCTCTATTGCCACACCTAAAAGCCTTTTTTAATGCCTTGGCGATATCTACACCACCCAAAGATGCATTAAGAGCTAATATAACAGTGATTCATAAACCAGGGAAAGATCCTCTGCTATGCTCCAGTTACCGCCCAATATCCCTGCTGAACGTAGATATTAAGCTTTTTGCAAAAATTTTGGCGGCAAGACTCTCCCCGTTCATACCGGACTTGATTCACCCAGATCAGACGGGATTTGTCACGGGTAGGGAGGCCAGAGACAACACCACCAAAGCTATAGACTTAATTTATACAGCCAAGACATCTAAAACCCCGCTGATGTTACTATCTACAGACGCAGAAAAAGCGTTCGATCGCGTACATTGGACTTTTATTAAAGAGACACTGTCTCACATCGGATTGGGAGCTAAGATGCTTGGTTGGGTGCTCTCTCTGTACTCCGTCCCGTCGGCAAGAGTGCGGGTCAACGGGATCCTTTCGGAGTCATTTGATATTAACAATGGCACGCGTCAGGGATGCCCGTTGTCCCCATTAATTTTTATTTTGACTCTCGAACCGTTATTGCGTCATGTCCGAATGAATGGAGATATTTCAGGCATGCAAGTAAAATCAGGTGTACATAAAATTGCGGCATATGCAGACGATCTCCTGTTCTTTCTAACAAATCCAGAGGTTTCTCTCCCCATTTTATTGAAAGAATTGGAGACATATTACACTCTCTCCAATTTTAAAATAAATAGATCAAAATCTGAGGCCCTAAATGTGTCGCTTCCCCTGAGTCGAATTACTAGAATACAGAACGCCTTTACATTTCATTGGTCTCCTAAATCTCTTCGCTATTTAGGGGTACAGATTACTCCAGATGTTAGAGATCTGTATGGTGCAAATTTTCCTTCACTGCTGCGGTCAATTACAGTAGACTGTGAGAGATGGCTATTGTCTACTTTCACATGGGCTGGTAGATGCCAACTTTTCAAAATGAATATCCTTCCGAGGATATTATATTACCTACAGACATTACCTATCACCATTCCATTATCCTTCTTTAAGACAATTGCACAACTGCAGACAAAATTCATCTGGAATAACTCGAAACCACGTCTAGCGAGATCAATCCTGTATAGACGCAAAAAAGATGGTGGTGTGAATCTCCCAAATATCAAACTGTATTACATAGCCACCCACCTCACGCGGGTAATAGATTGGTGCAGGCATGGTACAAATAAATTGTGGGTACAAATCGAACAGGATTTTACTCCTTTCAGACTTCAGACATTACCCTGGGTGTCACTTCGAAAAGAAGAGTTATTATATGACCATCCGACAATTGGGTCTACTCTCAAGATTTGTGATCACACCTTAGTTAGATCCTTAATGATACCATCTGCCTCTGTCTTGAGTCCGATCCTTAGTCACCCGGACTTTCGACCAAGTCTTGATGACCCCGTGTTCCAACGTTGGATAAAAGCAGGTCTGGATAGGATTGAAAAATGGAGTGAGGGAGAAGCGTGGCCAACCATTGAACAACTTAATTCAATTACCTACCCGACGGCTCTGGGTTTCTGGAGATGTGTACAACTTGTACATTATCTTCATAGACTCCCTCCTAAGAGGACGTTTTTAAATCCTAAGACACTGTTTGAATCTCTATGCTCTACCACAGTTGACTGTAGGCATGCTTTATCACAGACATACGCGTGTTTGATTTCTCCACCGGACCTCCCGACTCCCCATTTCATGCTGCGATGGGAGACAGATCTTGGTCTCAAACTGTCTACAGAACAGAGATCTGCAATTTATTCTTTAGCTCACTCTACCTCGATAAGCTCAAAGCTGCAGGAGGCAAATTATAAATTATTGACGAGATGGTATAGAGTCCCAGCTTATTTGCATAGACTCTTTCCTTCTATAGACCCGAAGTGCTGGAGGTGTGGTGGGGCGGATGGTACAATACTACACGTGTTCTGGGAGTGTGCGAAGCTCCAACCATTCTGGTCGGAGGTGAAAAAGATTACAAGGCAAGTTACGGGATACACGGATGAGTTAGATCCTGGCCTCTTCATGTTGCACCACTGTAGGATTCCACCAAACAAATATAAACATACACTGTTGAGGTTCTTAGTCATGGCTGCGAGATCCTGCATTCCGATACTTTGGAAAAAGGAGACATGTCCTTCTGTGGCTATGTGGATAGAGAAGGTGAACGACCTCATGCTTCTCGAGGACCTGACATCAGCTATACATGATTCATATGAGAAGTTCAGAAACACGTGGTTTAATTGGATGAGTTTCCAACAATCTGACCTGTATAAGTCTCACAGAAGCTCCTGAGGAACTTGCTCTTAAGAACTGGTTAGTAAATGGGTGCGATTGAGAGTTCCTTTTACTCCATTGAGGTTTGGTAACTTCACGAGACCCCTACCTTACCCTCCCTTCTACCCCTCTTCATACCCCCCCACCCATCCTATCCCCCGTTCTGGTCTATTCTACTCTTTTCTTTCTTTATGTGTTTCCTATCTTTTCCTTTCTTTTTTGTTTTTTTTTTGTCTGTCATTGTCATTATTATTGGTAATAGACGGATACCTATGGAGTACGTTATGCTTGTTTTATAATTATGACTGGCAAACAACTCCGATGTGTTATACTAGACAGCTTGTTTTTCATGCCAGAGTTAGTTTTAATATTGCTATAGTAAATTGAATACTTTTATCAAGCTTATTGACTATTAGAAACTGATTCGTGATTCAATTAATGAGAATACATTTTATTTAGAACAGTTCTTTGTACTTGCAAGATGATTGAATCTGTAAGTTTTGGTTCTTTTTTCTATTGTTACTATAAAACGAAAAATAAAGAATTATAAAAAAAAAAAAAAAAAAAAAAGAACAGAGACCAGGACATTACTACAAGATGACAAGGGAGGGAACATTACTAAAAGATTGGGACATTACTACAAAATGAGGACCAGGATGGGAGACATTAATATAGGATGGGGCATTACTACAAGATGGAGACCAGGGCGGGGACATTACTACAAGAGGAGGACCAGGATGGGAACATTACTACAAGATGGAGACCAGGGCGGGGACATTATTACAAGAGCAGGACCAGGATGGGGACATTACTACAAGATGGAGACCAGGGCGGGGACATTACTACAAGGGGAGGACCAGGATGGGGACATTACTACAAGATGGGGATATTACTACAAGACGGGGATCAGGATGGGGACATTACAACATGATGAGGACCAGGATGGGAGTCATTATTATAGGATGGAGACCAGGATGGGGCATTGATACACATACGGATCAGGGAGGAACATTACTTCAAGAAGGGGTCCAGGAAGGGGACATTAGTGCCAGACGGGGAGCAGTATGTGGGACATTAATATACAATGGGGACCAGTATCGGGACATTACTAGAAGAAGGGGATCAGGAAGGGGATAATAGTACCAGACAGGGAGCAGTATGGGGGACATTAATATACAATGGGGACCAGTATGGGGACATTACTAGAAGAAGGGGATCAGGATGAGGACATTACAACAAGAAGGCGATCAGGATGGGACATTACTACATAATGAGAACCAGGATGAGGGTCATTAATATAGGATGGGAACATTACTACACGTAGGGACCAGGGAGGAACATTACTTCAAGAAGGGGACCAGGATGGGGACATTACTACAAGACGGGGACATTAATATACAATGGGGACCAGTATGGGGACATTACTACATAAAGGGGATTAGGGTGGGGACATTCCTAGAAGAAGATCAGATCATAATTTGTACTTTACTAGATTGAGCAAAAAATTCTGGAATTGCTAAAATGTCACTTAGGGTAACGTTACACGTCGCAACATTGCATGCAATTTCATTGGCAATTTGCTGGTTGGAGTGAAATCATGGGCACATTGTTCTATTTTCTTGCTGTGTACAAATGTAACAATGTGTCCATGATTTCACAGCAACCAGCAAATTGCCTGTGAAATTACATGCAATGTTGCGACGTGTAACGGTATCCTTAGTCCTACAAGCAATGCGGCCCCCCGATATCAATTTTTTTCTACGTGCAGCCCACCAACCCAACCGAGTTTGAGACCCCTGTTCTATACCCACTCTCCAAACCTAGACGGGGGTTGGCCTTGTGTGCATCTCTTTTATTTCCGCACTACAGGTATTACTGTCTCAGGTGAAGTGTCTAGTGTTGAGCTTGGTGCATGTGATTCAGGTAAGCTTCTGCGTTGCCTTAGTCTCACTACAGGGCTAGCAGGTGTACCGATTGCAGCATCCTCAGATTCTCTAGCAATGGGTATTTCTTCCTGATTCCTTGGTATCTCTTTATTGGGTTGGTAGAAATTCAGTACTGGCACGATGATGGCTTCATCATGTTGAGGCCAAGCTTCTGGAAATGCTCCTAAGATGGTAGGGATGACTTTCTTCTTTGGTTCTGGATATGGACCTATTTCTTGTACTGGTTCATGCTCTTGGATGGGTTGATTGGAGAAGTCCTGATCTTCCCAATTTGGAGGACACTTTTTAATGTGATATCTGGACACGGTTTTTCTAGTACTTCCACCGTCTTTGCTAATGACGCAGACTGTGTCGATATCATTTCTTGAGTTTATTAGTACGTAGGGTTCACGTTCCCACCGGTCATCTAATTTATGGCGAGTTCTTCTTCTTTTTAGGACCATACTTCCGAGTGGTATTGGTTCTGCTGGAACATGTTTGTTATAGTCCCTTTACTGTTTTGCACGGGATTTCTCCAGGTTATTTTCGACAGTTTCTTGAACCTTTTTGTACTGTTCTAGGCGATGGGTTTTCCAGTTTGCAATGGCATGATCTGCTTCAGGATCTACTACTCTGAGTTCCAAGTCTATGGGTAATTTTCCTGTACGGGCTCAGGTATGCTGGTGTACAGTTCGTAGAGCTGACTGGAGTGTGGTTGTACATGTCAACCAAATCAGGTAGTTTCTCCGGCCATTGGTTTCGCTCTTCTAACGGTAGGATTTTCAACATGTCGATGATGATGTGATTCATTTTCTCACAGAGTCCGTTAGTTTGGGGATGATATGGGGTTGTTCTGATCTTCTTGCACCCATACATCTGGCAAAACTCTCGGAAGATCTCTGCTTCAAAGCTGATCCTTGGTCAGTTAAGACACGTTCTGGATATCCCAGTGGTCTGCATAAGACATTTTGGAATGTTCTGGCAGCTATTGCAGCTGTTAAGTCTTTTACAGGGGCAACCATCAAGAATCTTGAGTAATGGTCAACCATGGTCAACGCGTAGGTGTAGCCGGATCTACTTGGAGTCAGTTTTACATGGTCCAAGGTGAATATTTCCAGGGTTTGCTTGGTTACAATGGGATGAAGCTGGACATTCTGACTTTGTATGTCCTTTCTACTCAGGCTGCAGGATTTACAATTCTTGCACCATTTTTGAATGGATGACCACATGCCGACCCAAAAGAACCTATCCTTCAGTAGCATCTGAAGCTTCTTCCATCCGAAGTGATCAGTTTGGTTGTGATAGGTGTTTAGTACCAAGGGAATTTCTGATTTTGGCACAATGATCTGCCAAGCCATCTCATGAGTTTTTGGATTGACGTATCGCCGGCACAGCTTATCTTGATATTGGAACAGTTTACTCTGCTCGTTCCACAGATGTTTGGCTTCAGAAGGGGAATTTTCAGGCAGCTTCGCTGACTCCTGGGTTATCAGTTGTTTGATTAGACTGACAGCCGGGTCATGGTCTTGCGCCTCCCTCCAACCGAAGTGCAGTAACTGGTGTACTGGCATTGGGTTACTCTTACATGGTGGAAGGCAGGTAACTCCACTTCTTCCAGCTCGTCTTTATTTACACCCTCTTCTGATAAGTGAGGCATCCTGGATAAAGCATCCACATTTCCGTTCTGGTGCCCAGCCCGGTACGTGATGGTGAATTGGTAGTTAGAGAGTCTGGCCATCCATCTCTGCTCCATGTCTCCCAACTTCGCGGTTTCCAGGTGGGTTAGCGGATTGTTATCCATGTAAGCTGTAAATTTGCTAGAGGCTAGATAGTGTTTAAACCTCTCTGTGACGGCCCAGACTAAGGCCAGGACTTCCAGCTTGAAGGAAATGTAGTTTTCTGGGTTCCTCTCTGTGGGTCGCAGCTTTCTGCTGGCATAGGCGATTACCCTCTCCTTGCCATCTTGCTTTTGGGAAAGGACGGCTCCGAGTCCCACATTGCTGGCGTCTGTGTACAGCAGGAATGGCAGATTGTAGTCCGAGTAAGCAAGGTTTTCTTCTCCTGTCAGCGCTTCTTTCATTGTCTGGAGCGCTTCCTCTTGTTCCTTACCCCATTTCCACTGAGAATCCTTCGGCTTGCCCTTCGTGGGTTGGCCTACTAGGAGGTCTTGCAGGGGAGCAGCCTTTTTGGTGTACTCCTTGATGAACCTCCGATAGTAGCCCACCAAACCCAGGAATTTACATACTTTGATGGTTTTGGGTTCTGGCCACTCTTTGATTGCTGTCACCTTGTCTGGATCAGGAGCCACGCCTTCGGCACTGACTACGTGTCCCAGGTACTGCACTCTTGGCTTTAACAGGTTGCATTTTGATGGTTTTAGCTTCATCCCGTACTTGGCCAGAGATTCAAACACTTCTGCTAGATGAGCAACATGCTCTCCGTAGGTTTTGGAGTACACAATCACGTCATCCAGGTAGAGCAGTACCGTCTCGAAGTTCTTATGCCCCAGGCAAGTCTCCATTAAGCGCTGGAAGGTTCCGGGTGCATTACATAGTCCGAAGGGCATGCTGTTGAATTCACATAGGCCCATGGGTGTTGTGAATGCCGTCTTCTCTCTGTCTTCCTCGGCTACGGACACCTGCCAATACCCACTAGTGAGATCTAAGGTAGAGAAGTAGTTGGCAGACTTCAACGCAGCTAAGGATACCTCTATACGAGGTAACGGGTAAGCATCCTTGTGTGTTATGTGGTTTATTTGCCTATAGTCTACACACATTCTTATACTGCCATCCTTTTTCCTGACTAGGACTAATGGAGCTGCCCAGGGACTGCAGCTATCTCGTATAACCCCTGTGTCCTTCATGTCCTGTATCATTTCCTTGGCTTTTTGATAATGTGCAGGTGGAATAGGCCTGTACCGCTCCTTGATGGGTGGATGTGTACCTGTGGGGATGTGATGTTGTACCCCTTTTATCCTACCAAAATCAAGTGGATGCTTACTAAAAACTTGTTCGAATTCTTGAACTACCCAGTACACACCTTGCTTTTCATACACAGGAGTGGTGTCAGTTCCGACATGGAGCTGCTGGCACCAGTCCTCCAATGGCCCAATTGTTTGATCAGGTTTTGCACCTTCTTTGTGGGGTTTGGGTTGCACTGCTTGGATCTCGTTGTTGCTGTGTATAATTTAGCAATGGTGGTATACCTGGGTAATTTAACCTCTTCACTGCCACAATTTAAGATGCGAACAGGTACTCTCCTATTGTGTATGTCAATCACCCCCCTGGCTGTCAACAGTGTAGGTCTGTGGTCTGTGCTGACGGGCTCCACTAACGCTTGATAGTCCTGCCCTCTCAGACCTATAGCTGCTCGACACCAAATCTGCATTTCACTCATTGGGGGTATCACAATAGGCAACGGGTCTGTCACCCGTGCAGTACCAATTTCACCACCTGTAATTGTTACCTGTTTTTGGTGTAAGATGGCTCTGATCTCTCGCTGGAGGACCTTCCTCTGACCAGGCCTGGCAGTGTCTGCAATCTGTTGAAGCAAAGACAAAACTTCCTCCATGCAATTGCTAACAACATTACTACCCAGTAGGATATAAGGATCATTTGCATTACTGGCTTCTGCTACTACAAGAACCCCTTGGTTCTGCAATTCCACCCTCCCTACCTTTATGGGCACTTCTCTAACCCCCATCACAGTGAGTGGTTCCCCATTAGATGCATTAAGGATGGTGGTCACCTGTGACCCGGTGTCCAGTAGAGCAGGTGTTGGGAAGCCATCCAGTACAATGGACAGAAAGGGCCTCTGTCCGATGAAGGTCTTGTACCAGGTGGCTGGGCCCTGTTGATCTAGTTCTGAGGTTTGGCCCCGGCCCCCAGAGACTGCCCGTTTAAAGGACAGCTCCTGGCGCGGTGTCCGGTGCAGGTACAGCGGCGGCAGATGGGCTCCCCAGTGGAGCTGTAGCGGTCGGTGGTTCTTCCTCAGTACGCTGTGGCATGCTTCCCTCGCATCCAGGGTACATCATCTGGGCTGTCAGCAAGTTGAATCAGCAGCTGAGGCTTGGTTTGGGGTGTTGGTGCTGGCTGTTGGTTGCTTTGCTGTAACTGCATAGCGTCCATTAGTTTAGCGATGTTTTTATTCATCTGGTGCATCTCAGCCCGTAGGGAATCATATTTGTCAGGCTGAGCAGATTGAACATTGTGCGTGGCTGCAGACACAGGTAACGGTTTTGGAGTAGCCTGCACCTCGCCACTGCACCACCGTTTAATTGCAGTTTTGTGGGTCTCTACCGGCTTTAACCCTTTGATGGCCATCTCTTTCAGGGTGTTAAAGTCGGCTTCGGGATTGCTTAATGACCACCAACGTTCAGTCTTACTGTCCTCAGGGGATAGCAGTCCCCGAGTGAATTGTTCAATGAGGAGCTTGTTTTCATCAGGTACACTGGTGGGGCTGACATGTATAAGGGCACGTAGTGCTTCTTCCAGACGCCAGGCATAAGCTCTTATGTCATCTCCCGGCCTCTGGTAGCAGTGATGGAATCGCATGCATATATCAGCCTCGTTGCACTCTTCGAAGGTAGCTCTGAGTTTATTGAATATAGCAGAGGCTGATTTGTGGTCCGCAGCAGACCAAGACGCACTTTCTTTCTCTGCTGCACCAGTTAACTGTCTGAGTACCACATCAGCGCGTTGTTGGCCGGTCATCGCATACATATCCAGGACGCTATTGATCTTTCTTTTAAATTCATCCGGGGATCAATGTACGCACAGTCGTCGTCGCTGGATGAGGCCGACATGTTGGAGGCCCCCTTAGTAAATTACCGCCAGTCCTTAAAGAGTTAAACAGTTCGGGAGTTTCCGGACTAGGCCGCGGCGCTCAGGAATGCTCGGCTGAGCGAGGGGCGGGTTTCACTTTTGCGCTCTGCGGCTGGCACGCCCCCTCTCTTCCCGCTCTTCAGTAATGGCGGCGTAGTTTAAACAGTCACTCAATACAGTCAATAACACGGCACACAGTACCCGGTAATACCAGGCATGGGATCCTGTTCGTGACTCCACAAAAAGATGTCTCGCCCCAGGGTGTGGGGTACTCAGGTATCAGGCGGCAAAAGGGTTAACTGTGTCACGGGGAATGGTGGCCGTGCCTGATCCCGTGTCCTGGGGGACTGTTCTTTTGAAAAGGGGATTTATGTACAGGGGATTATTTACAAGTTTATTTGTCGTGACGCCATCTACAGTTTCTGGTGAAGTAGCACCAGCGCCGCCACAGTCCGCCGGAGGTAGATGGGATTGCGGCTGCGATGGTGCAGTCCTCCACAGGTAGGACTGAACCTCCGGGGCAGCGTAGTGAGGAGGGACAGGTTGGAGTGGAGCTGGGATTGTATAGGGAGAGTTGGCACAGTCTATGGAGGATACTGGGAGTGGAGAAAAAGGATACACACACGCAGGACAGTCTATTTTACCTTTTATGGTACCTTTACACGCCGCTACAGGATGGTGGAAACAACCGGGTGCTTCACGTGCACGAGCACGCACAAACGGTTGAAAACGGTACCCGCACCGTCTTTACACGCCGCTATAAGGTGCTTTACAGAAGGTTGAATCTATCTCTGGATGCACCGCCGGGTGCCTAAAGTTACCTTCTGAAAAGCACCTTACTTCATTTACACGCCACTACAGAGGGTAATATGGGAGGACCTGGTGCAGCTGGAACAACACATAGGCGTGCCAGAATTGTGGATTACGAGAATCTCGTACGCTGATAGGACAACGCAATAGCATCATGATTGGCCAGCCAACGCAGGAGGCTGACTAATACATGACGCACGAGCAATTGTGTAGTGTGACTGGTCAGCTCCTTAAATATGCCGCCCTATGCAGCGACTACCTATCGTAACGCAGGAGCTTCCTCCAATGATCACTGAAGGGGAGCGGTTTCCCGGAGCCTGTGTCAAGCCCCAGGTAGATAGCAAAGTGTAGAAACAACCCTCTTGTTCCTTATTTACACGCCGCTACCGGCCGCTACCACCGCCTTGAAATCAACCTGTTTTAGAGCACTGCTCTGAAACAGGTGCCGCAAGTGACGGGTGGAAACAACCGTCTTTACACGCCGCTACCTCAGGTTGATTTGGCGGTGCAAGATACATTTCTCTCATCTACCCGGTTGTTTCCACCATGTTGTAGCGGCGTGTAAAGGTACCATTAGGGTACCTTTACACGCGGCTACATTTCTAGGGTGGCTACAGGTAACTTACTGGTTGCAGTGAAATCATGGAGAGACTATTCCATTTGTACACAACAACAAGATAGAACCTTGTCTCCATGATTTCACTGCAACCAGTAAGTTACCTGTAGCCACCCTAGAAATGTAGCCGCGTGTAAAGGTACCCTTACTGTTGTTGGACAGGTAAAACAATCCAGGGCACTGACGGGTGGACAGGTTGCACAGTGGGTCCCCACAACAAGTGGGTATAAGGCCTCCTCTGCTCTATGATGTTTGTCTGAAGCACAGCCTGCTTGCAGCCTGACTTGCCTCCTCTCTTTCCCTGACTGTAAAGTCTTCCTCTCCTCCTGTGCGGTCTCTGGGTTACCTTTTCTGAACACTGCGGCTCTGCCCTGCTGTGTCTGGCTCCCTCTCTTGACCCACAGGGGATAACGGTAGCCGAGGTCTCCATGGTGCAACAGGGTTTTCTGTGGTCCTATAGTGTCTCACAGGTGCGGATCCCCAATATCCAGTGTTTCTCCTGGGACAAACTTCCTCAAGTTCCTTGCTCTCTTTCGGTTCTCTGCCCTAGCCTTCAGTCCCCCTTAGGCTGGCGGGACGCTGAAGGGCCACTCCGGGTCACTGGCTCGGGCCTAATCGCAGCACCGACCACCAGGACGTCTTTGTAGCTCTCCTAGCGTCTGCACACTCTGACTGACTCCTCCCCCAGCAGCAGTATTTATAGGGGATCTTGCCTAAGGGCAGCAAGTGGTGCTCCCCCTACTGTGTCGGGGTGGAAGGTGTTGTATGAAGTAGGTACCTGCTGTTGAAACCCAGCTGTGCATTAGAGAGATCTGTGGTTACCTGCGTGAGCAGGGCGCCACAAATGCTGGTCACTTCAATGAGAGTGGAACTAAGTAGCATAGTGCCTGAGCCTGCTCTAGAAACCCTGACATGCTCAATGAGGCATATATCCATCATGGAGAACTAAGGGATTTTACCCATCCTGTTACAAACAACCCAAGTGATGAATCCTTTGGCTTTGCTTTGTTCACACAGTGCGTCTTTTTCTGCAGCAAATGTTAATGTCTCTGCAATAATGAAAGATCTCTTGGCAGTAACTTTCCTGCAGCTTTATGTTTGCTTTTTGATCCGCTTTTGATCCAGTTTCATATGCAGTTTTGCAGTGTTTTTGCACAGCTTTGACTACTACTTGTGGGTTTCCCCCAGATCAATATCTCTCGCTCTCAATTCAAATGAACTTTACTGGCAGAACAAGATAAAATTGCCATGTCTAGGGTGGGATATAGAATCCATGACATATCAGACTCCTCAAGGGATACAGACATGTCCATGAAATATCAGGCTCCTCTAACATACGGGATAGTGACTACTGATGAGCGAGCAGTAAAATGCTTGGATGCTTTGACTTTATATTACGCTGCTATCGTAGACTGTGAGCCCTTGTGGACAGGGTCCCCTCCCCTCCTGTACCTATTTGTCCTGATTGTCTAGAGTTATTGTAATTGTGCTTGTCTCCCCTATCCTCATGTTAAGCGCTATGGAACCTAATGGCGCTTTATAAATAAATAATAATAATAATAATAATAATAATAATAATAATATCATTCGGGGGTGTTGAAAAGTCTTGCCCAATCCAGGCCTTGTTCATCTTGATAAGTCAACCTGTAAGCATTTTCAGTTCACGAAACAATCACTGATCTCAGGGTGACCAGTCAAAGAAAACACTGGGGGCAGCTGGCAAAAGTGCTCATACGAATATGCAAATAGAGTCCGTGGAGCCCGTGGTTATGGTGGTCTGCTCAAGGAGCTACCCCATGGCTAGGTCCTTCCCTGGAGGGATATCTGGCTAGTCCCATGTTTGAGACTCCTAAACAAGGCTCCACTGACTCTATTTGCATATTAGTATTTCCATGGAGGCAATGCACCTAGGATTTCATGTGTTTGAGCGCTTATGCCAGCTGCCTGCAATGTTTTCCTTGACTGGTCTCCCTGAGATCAGTGATTGTTTCGTGATGTTGGTCTACCAGGCATTGCTCCCACCTAGCCAGAATCCTACTCCACATTGATGAGGGGCAAAACCCTGAAACAGCTGTCTGTGGATGGACACCTTTGGTATTAGCATTTTCAGTTGACAGGCGGGTGCACTTATTAGTAATAATTTCCCCTGCAGCACTAAAAACCCGCTCTGACAAAACGCTAGCGGCAGGGCAGGCCAGGACTTCCAAGGTGTAGCGAGCCAATTCATGCCACGTGTCCAGCTTGAAGACCCAATAATTATAGGGCACAGAGGAATCACAGAGGACTTTGGTATGGTTGGCAAGGTGTTCCTTCAGCATCTTCCCAAACTTTGCAGTCCTTGTGAGAGTACCCCGTGCCTCAGGGCCTGTGCCATAGGAGGGGCTGGGAAAACTCTCCCAGATCTTTGAGAGTGTTACCCTGCCTATACTGGATTGGAGTTGTGTCTCTCTCACCTGTACTCCTTGGTTGTTCACTGAACTGTGACCTATGCCGCCAGCGTTTTCAGAAGGGAATTTTTTTTACTAATTCCGCAACAAGGGCCTTCTGGTACTGCACCATTTTTGTAGACCTCTCCGCCTCTGGAATAAGAGATAGAAAGTTCTCCTTGCAGCGTGAGTCTAAAAATGTCACCAACCAATAATGAGTGTCACCCAAGATTTTGATAACGCGAAGGTCACAGGAAAGGCAGCATTACAAAGTCAGTCATGTGTGCCAGACTGGTAACAGGCAAGACTTCTGTCGATATAACCAGATAAAGACAAACGGCAATATCTACAACATGTTTAGTATATAAATGCAATTATTTTTATTTATTACTGGAAAACATCACACTCAATAAAAACCCTTCCCATAAAAACACCCCAGACAGTGTGTATGCGGATATACAGTTACAGAGTACAGGCAAAATACCATTGTAGATACTATCTTCACCTAGTCTGCACAGGGGGATAAATATCCATTCTCCACTACACCTACTGACACCCAAAGGTTGTCCATAAGGACAGGGATACAGCACAGTATATTGTAAACATTGTTAGCCCACACAAAGTGCAAAAAGTGCTCAGTTAGAGAGTATCCATACCGCACCACACTGCCCAGCACCTCAATGTTTCGCTCACCGCTTCGTCAGGAGGCGCTGGGACAGTGTGGCGGTCACCTTATATAGCCATGATCCATAATTACCCATTCCTCAGCTGTATAAGGGCGCCATGGCTGCGCCTGCCCACATCCGGCCACGTCCCGGAAGTGCCGCCTGCGCATGTGCAGACACGGCACACACCATTGGACGCCGAAGTCACGTGGGAGGCGGGGACGCTGCAGCCACCGCGCGCACACAACTATGGGATGCAGTACCATTTTAAGTGTGGGCACCTGCCCACACTTAATTCAATATACTACAGGAATATCTATTAGAAAATAGTTTTTATTGCGTATTAAAATGTCCAGTGTGGACTATGTGTTAGTGTTACAGTGTTAGACATTCACTATACATACAAAATAAACCTCCCCCACACCCAAGAAAACACAAATCTATTGTATTATGAACAAATGTTGATTTCATAAATGTCACCTATGCAGTGCTTGTGCAACCCAGCGGGTTGTCTGGATGTAATTCTCCAGACATAGACCGCGTAGGTATCACCAGTCCATCCGTCACTTTTTGTCACTGTTCAATGTATCACAGGCGGAGTCCCCATTAACATTCGTATAGGGTCGGGTCTCCAAATGATACGTAACATCTATTTGTCATGCATTTAAATTCACAATTTACAACAGATGATGTATGAAACATATATGACCACCGGTTATGATCTTTTAACGCCCGACGCGTTTCGCCTTTCTTATATTATAAAGGCTCTTCAGGGGCTTATGCATCGAGATATATGATAAGATACATCAGATAGTAGGCGGGTTCCTTAAGATATTCAGGTAGCCCGTGTTGTGAGATCTCGTCCCAGGTTACTTTTCTTTTATCTCAATTGGAGACGGAATGTAATCCTATATGTATATATGTGGGGGTCTCACGTCCACAGAGTATTCTTTCTATCACATCGCCTTATTCCTACTCCCTTCCCCAGGGATGGTTCATCAGTTTGGATCTCGTTGTGTTTCAGAAGGAAACCTCCAGATGTTCTAAATCTCCCCCAACAGTTCAGACCCCTTTTGTTGTAGACTCTGTGGTCCTTGTTGTGATGATCCTATGTCCCTTATTAGATAGATGGTTTCAAGGTTAGTAGAGGTTCAGTATGGTCACCAGAAGCCCCAGTTATCTCCTGTTGTTTAGGTCCTATTAGCCCTCTTATGCTAAGGCCACCCGGACCCTGTCTCTTATCTATGGAGACTTAAACCTGGTTGTCCAGCTTCATGCTTTAGTCTATGGCGCGGTCAGCATCCTCACCTCCACACTTAACCTATTGCTTTTAGCTTTAGTCTGGTGTTCCACATAATATTGCACATATGGCCAGGAGATACATTAGCCATCATTATCCCATCTACAATGCATCAGTACATTTATTAGTACACTAGCTGTAGTACCCGGCTACGCCCGGGTTAATAAATAACTGCTGTTAGCTATAACAAAATAGAATTTGAATATGTCATATTAATTACCTGTAGGAAAATAGAAGCTGAGCTGTGATTGATTGCTACAGGCAGCCTAATAAATCTCCAGCCAACAGTAAACCCTCCCCCTGGCCGGGCAGTATATGTTACCTCACACATACACATAATAGACAGCTCATGTGACTGACATCTGCCTTAATTCCCTATATGGCACGTGTTGCACATTGGCTGTTTTTAATCAGATGTTTATTTTTGGAAAATAAAGATATCACACGTATGAGGCGAGTTGTGTGAGGTGATTTGTGCACATCTGTGTCTGTCTGTGTGGTGTGTGTGTCCCTGGGGTGTGTATGTGTGTGTCCCTGTGGGATGGGGTCTGTGTGGTGTGTGTCTCTGTTGTGTGTGTCTCTTTGTGGTGTGTGTGTCCCTGTGGGGTGAGTGCATGTGCCCCTATAGGATGTGTATGTGTGTGTCCCTGTGGGGGGGGGGTCTGTGTGGTGTGTGTCTCTGTTGTGTGTGTCTCTTTGTGGTGTGTGTGTGTGTGTCCCTGTGGGGTGAGTGCATGTGTCCCTATAGGGTGTGTATGTGTGTGTGCCCCTGTGTGGGGGTCTGTGGTGTGTGTGTACCTGTGTTGTGTGTGTGTCTCTTTGTGGTGTGTGTGTCCCTGTGGGGTGAGTGCATGTGTCCCTATAGGGTGTGTATGTGTGTGTCCCTGTGGGGAGGTGTCTGTGTGAGGTGTGTGTGTCTCTGTGTTGTGTGTGTCCCTTTGTGGTGTGTGTGTGTGTGTGTCTGAGGGGTGAGTGCATGTGTCCCTATAGGGTGTGTATGTGTGTGTGTCCCTGTGGGGGGGGGTCTGTGTGGTGTGTGTGTGTCTCTTTGTGGTGTGTGTGTCCCTGTGGGGTGAGTGCATGTGTCCCTATAGGGTGGCTATGTGTGTGTGTCCCTGTGGGGGGGGGGGGTCAGTGTGGTGTGTGTCTGTGTTGTGTGTCTCTTTGTAGTGTGTGTCTCCCTGTGGGGGGAGTGCATGTGTCGCTATAGAGTATGTGTGTGTCCCCTTGGGGGTGTGGGGGTGTCTCTGTGTTGTGTGTGTCTCTTTGTGGTGTGTGTTTGTTCGGGTGCGTGGTGAGTATCCAATGTTGGGGCTGCACTTTAGCGACTATACACTTGCTATTACTCTTTGTGTGCGTGTGGTGTGTATACATGTCCCATGTGTGTGGTGAATATCTCATGTTGGGGCCCCACCTTAGTGACTATATGCTGGTATATGCTGTTAGTCTTTGGTGCTATCATTAAGCCCCTCTCATTCACAACTGTCAACTGGTAACTGTCACTTTTTCCCCATTATGTAGATAGGGGCAAAATTGTTTGGTGAACTGGAATGCGCGGGGTTAAAATTTTGCCTAACAATATAGCCTATGACGCTCCCGGGGTCCAGATGTGTGACTCTGCAAAATTTTGCGGCTGTAGATGCGACGGTGTAGATGCCAATCCCGGATATACACACATACACACACACATACACACATACACACATTCAGCATAACACATTATGCATATATAGAAGTATGAACTTCGGCCAGATCCTCCTGACGAAACAATAGCACAGTACTGGGCAGTGATGAGCAAGACACTTCACTCTTGGTTGCGTATGGCACTTGAATCCCTTATGAGCTTCCAGAACTAAGGATAACTACGATGTAAAATCAAAAACAACAATTAAAAACAGTGACCACCAAGTAAAACACAATGATTTGTTCGATGTGATAGTTTGGATGGCCCTATTATCAATACTGAATATAATTATATATATAAATATGATGTTTATCAACTCTTTTCATACACAGTGAACGCTACTTTGCAGGACAAATACATCGAATTCCCTAATCTCATTCCAAGAATGGTTTGAATGAGATGGCATCATTGAGGCCCCCAGGTTTTGTGGTTTCCAGCAACGTGATCCACTTTACCTCCTTTTCTGCAAGCACTTGTTTTAGATTTCCACCCCTCACCCCCAAATGCACCCTATCTATCCCCCTAAACTTTAGCAATCGCCAATTGCAGTTATGGGCCTCCTTGAAGTGCCTTGGGGTATTTTTCAGGGCAGCTATTTCCTCATTAGTAGTAGCATCCACTGCTTTCCTGATATCCCTAAGATGCTCCAGGATCCTTACCCTAAATTCACAGGAAGTCAATCCTACGTATATCAGTTCACTGTGATGAGCCTCACAGTGGTTTCCTAGCAGCTATTTTACCATAAAGGCCTGCTGCACAAAGTCGCCGGCTAGTTGCCGCGGCTATGGCTTGCTGGGTTGCCCGGCAACCCAGCGAGCGATAACCCGCAATGTAGTAGATAGGCGGAATCGCCCGTAACATTGCGGGTTGCCGCGTTACACAGGGCGATCAGGCAGAATCGCCTGAGCAACATCGCCAGATTTCCCAACATGGTTGGGAAACCTGGCGATGTGACTCAGGCGATTCATCGCCTGATTATCGCCCTGTCACACGCGGCAATTCGCCGGCGATGTCGCCGCAACCTGGCCACGCCCCTCGGTTGCCGGCAACATCGCCGGCGATATGTCCCCGTCTGACGGTACCTTTAATTGTTGTAGAGATGTGTCTGCTGCTTGAACTCTGTGTGGCATTGACCTGGTCTCTAATCTGAGCTGCTGTTAACCTGCGATTTCTGAGGCTGGTGACTCGGATGAACTTATCCTCCACAGAAGAGGTGACTCTTGGTCTTCCTTTCCTCATGTGAGCCAGTTTCTTTGTAGCACTTGATGGTTTTTGCAACTGCACTTGGGGACACTTTCAAAGTTTTCCCAATTTTTCGGACTGACTGACCTTCCTTTCTTAAAGTAATGATGGCCACTCGTTTTTCTTTACTTAGAATTTGTATTATGGCAAGAAAAAAACAGCCAACAGTCTATTCAGTAGGACTATCAGCTGTGTATCCACCAGACTTCTACACAACACAACTGATGGTCCCAACCCCATTTACAAGGCAAGAAATCCCACTTATTAAACCTGACAGGGCACACTTGTGAAGTGCAAACCATTTCCGGTGACTACCTCTTGAAGCTCATCAAGAGAATGCCAAGAGTGTGCAAAGCAGTAATTAAAGCAAAAGGTGGCTACTATGAAGAACCTAGAATATAAGACATATTTTCAGTTGTTTCACACTTTTTTGTTAAGTAAATAACTCCACATGTGTTTATTCATAGTTTTGATTCCTTCAGTGTGAATCTACAATTTTTATAGTCATGAAAGTAAAGAAAACTCCTTGAATGTGTGTCCAAACTTTTGGTCTGTACTGTATCTCTGTGTGTAACGGTACCTTAAGAGTTTTACTGGCAACTTCCGTCGTGTTGGTGTTACAGGGAACGGTTGTCTGCCTTCTGTCTGCGGCCACCACACTACTTCTTCCTGTCTGTTGTGGTGCTACGCCTCCCTTCCCCCCTGTGCGCAGCTGTCCTCGCAGCATGTTCTCCTGCCAGGTTGGGTCAATTACTGGATCACCCACTACGTCATCTTCCACATCCGCACCCTGGTCCTCCTCTTGACTTTCTGGCAATTGTGTCTCATCATTATCCACCTCTTTTGACACTTTCCTACCATCACCTTCATGCGACAGTGACTGCTCAAATACTTGGGCATCGCTACATATAATCTCCTCATGCCCCACATCAAGTGGATAATGGCAAACTGAACAGCTCTTCAGAGTGTCCAAGTGTAGGATTCCACTCGGCATGGTGGGAGGAAGGAGGATCGGGGTGAGGAATATGCGGTCCAACTCACGGCTACTGAGGCTTGACTGTGTGGAAGACAGGGTGGTTGTGGTGGTGGCAAACTGACTGGAAGCATTATCCGCTGTCCAACTAACAATTTTTTGACACTGCTCTGTGTTTAAGAGTGGTGTGCTGCGGTCCCCTAGGAATTGGGACAGGAAGTTCACATGGGCACTTCGCCCAATAAATCACCCCACTTGTGCGGCAATTTATTGAGTGTACGATTTTAAATCTTCTACTACCATCGTAATTATGGAACTCAAAGACACGCTCCACTTGGGTGCATGCCCCGCAGTCCCCACATGGAAACGTTCCCCATCTTACTCCTCTAGCACTTCCCAAGAAAATGGATGGTGGTGGCACATATAAGCTACGTACCACCATATCCTTTAAATTTTTGGACCTACGGTGAGTGATTGATGGATATTTTGATAAGATCTTTGTCTGCATGTAGAATCGGCCAGTACCTTTTTACAACCTCCACCATCTCCCTCCACTCAGAATGATATGGTGTGATGAGCCTCACCTGGTCATCCGTTTTTCTTCTCGCAGGTCTCAAAAGCTGGTCACGCGTCGTCCTTTTTGCTCTTTCATACCCACTCTCTATCGGACCCCTCCTGTAATGGCGAGACGTAAAGCGATTTTTAAGTTTCACGGCCTCTTCTTCAAACAAATTGTCTGAGGAGCATATCCTCCTGGCCCGGAGAAACTGACCTGTGGGGATTGATCTTATCACCTGTGCCGGGTGTGAGGATCTTGCACTGAGGACCGAATTCACCGCTGTATTTTTTCGAAAAATGTTTGTAGAGATAGACCCATCACCTTCTTTCCTCACTTTGACATCCAGGAATTCTATAGAATCAGTGCAGTAAACATAAGTGAGTTTTATGTTACGTCTATTGTTGTTAAGCTTCATCATGAATGTCTTCAGGTTCTCCAGGCCTCCCTGCCACACCAAAAAAATATCGTCAATAAACCTGACCCACATAGGTACAGTGCACACACTGTTATCAGGAAAATCAATGGACCGCTCCCAGAGCTCCAGGAAGAGGCACGCATATGAGGGCGCACAAGATGCCCCCATCGCAGTACCCCTCTCCTGGAGATAGACGCGGTCCTTGAAAACAAAATAATTGTGAGTCAGGATATATCGAACTAGTGTGACGAGGTCCCTCAGATCCCGCTTTAGCTCGGTTGTTCTCAAGAAATACTCTACCGCCTCTATGCCATCCTCATGTCCAATGGACGTGTAGAGCGACTCAACATCCGCCGTAACCATCACCACATCGGCACCCAACCGAAGATCCTGCAGCCTTACAAGAAAGTCAGTTGAGTCCCTAATGTATGACGGCAACGTATGGACGAGAGGCTTTAGATAGTAGTCAAGGAATCGGCATACAGGTTCACAGAGACTATTATTCCCCGACACTATCGGCCTACCCGGTGGATTGTTAATATCCTTATGGACCTTTGGCAGGAAATATATATAGTAGGGATCACTGGACAGTTATTTGTCAGGCCTTCCAGTATAAATTTTGGGATAATCCCACACTCAAATGCCTGTATCAAAAGTCTGTCCAATTCATTTTTAAATTTTGTGGTGGGATTGCTGTCGAGTTTACTACAGCACATGGGGTCCCGAAGCTGTTTAAAAGCCTCAGCCTCATATTTGGATTTCGGCCATACAACCACATTGCCCCCTTTGTCAGCCTGTTTAATAACCACGCCTAAGTTTAGGGGGATAGATAGGGTGCATTTGGGGGTGAGGGGTGGAAATCTAAAACAAGTGCTTGCATAAAAGGAGGTAAAGTGGATCAAGTTGCTGGAAACCACAAAACCTGGGGGCCTCAATGATGCCATCTCATTCAAACCATTCTTGGAATGAGATTAGGGAATTCGATGTATTTGTCCTGCAAAGTAGCGTTCACTGTGTATGAAAAGAGTTAATAAACATCATATTTATATATATAATTATATTCAGTATTGATAATAGGGCCATCCAAACTAACCACATCGAACAAATCATTGTGTTTTACTTGGTGGTCACTGTTTTTACTTGTTGTTTTTGATTTTACATCGTAGTTATCCTTAGTTCTGGAAGCTCATATGGGATTCAAGTGCCATAAGCAACCAAAGAGTGAAGTGTGTTGCTCATCACTGCCCAGTACTGTGCTATTGTTTCGTCAGGAGGATCTGGCCGAAGTTCATACTTCTATATATGCATAATGTGTTATTGATTATGTACTAATAAATGTACTGATGCATTGTAGATGGGATAATGATGGCTAATGTATCTTCTGGCCATATGTGCAATATTATGTGGAACACCAGACTAAAGCTAAAAGCAATAGGTTAAGTGTGGGCAGGTGCCCACACTTAAAATGGTACTGCATCCCATAGTTGTGTGCGCACGGTGGCTGCAGCGTCCCCGCCTCCCACGTGACTCTGGCGTCCAATGGTGTGTGCCGTGTCTGCACATGCGCAGGCGGCACTTCCAGGACGCCGGGGCGCGGACGGATGCGGGCAGGCGCAGCCATGGCGCGCTGCTATACAGCTGAGGAATGGGTAATTATGGATCATGGCTATATAAGGTGACCGCCACACTGTCCCAGCGCCTCCTGACGAAGCGGTGAGCGAAACGTTGAGGTGCTGGGCAGTGTGGTGCGGTATGCATACTCTCTAACTGAGCACTTTTTGCACTTTGTGTGGGCTAACAATGTTTACAATATACTGTGCTGTATCCCTGTCCTTATGGACAACCTTTGGGTGTCAGTAGGTGTAGTGGAGAATGGATATTTATCCCCCTGTGCAGGCTAGGTGAAGATAGTATCTACAATGGTATTTTGCCTGTACTCTGTAACTGTATATCCGCATACACACTGTCTGGGGTGTTTTTATGGGAAGGGTTTTTATTGAGTGTGATGTCTTCCAGTAATAAATAAAAATAATTGCATTTATATACTAAACATGTTGTAGACATTGCCGTTTGTCTTTATCTGGTTATATGGACTTATAGTGAGACTATGCGGCTGATGATAGATGAAATACTATGGACTCTAGAATTTTGTCAGTGAAGACTTCTGTCGAGCCCACTGGGACGGAGGTACTCGGTACCGGACCGGGGTTGCTACTGGGGGATGTCTCGGAGGTCCTGGTCCGGACCGTGTCCCGGGCCCTGGCAAGTAAAAGGGGAATATGTACAGGGGATAATAGTTTGTCGTGACGCCACCCAAGGCTTGTGGTCAATAGTGGGACCACCGCTGCTGCAGAACCTCCGGGGATGATGTTATAGCAGCTGTAGATGGAATAGTTCTCCGCGGGTAGAACTGGGTTCCCCGGGGCAGTGATGATAATGTCTATGGTGTAGTGTGTAGGCTTGTGAGGAGTGCAGTTCACTTACTGTCCTGATGCTGCAGAATTCTTCCTTCAGGTTTCAGAGCTGACAGGCTGTGGCCCTGCAGATTGTAATCCTCTGCAGACCTGTTGGAGGGAATCATGCACGGCAATAGAGAATCATGCAAGGGAGTCAGAAGCAGGGTTCACCATGTTTACTTCTCAGTTTGCTCAGCATAACAGCTCGGTTACAGTCCAGTCACAGTTCAAGTTACAAGTCTTTACACGGGCACAACTCTCCCTTCCGGGTTCCTTTACCCTCTGCAGCCTGGTTGTTCTTCTCTGTGACCCCTCACTCCTTTTTTGTCCTTTCCAGGCTTTTACTCTCTCTCTCTTACTTGGTGTGTGTGTCTCCGGACAGTATGGCGGTGGCTCGGACCCCTGTGGGTCCTCGTGGTTGCCACTGAGCTGTCTGTCCTTTGGGGTAGGAACTCTAACTTGAAGCTAGAGTCCCCCGTCAGTTAATCTGGGGATACCGGGTGGATCATAGGTCCCCTTCAGAGCCGACACTCTGCTGCTAGCCTAGTCTCCAATAGTCCTGCTGGTTGAGGCTCTATCAGGCTCCTTCTAACCATGTACTTCGGGTTCAATAGGAGGGCTACTCCACCTGCAGTCTGCTGTCTCAGCCGTGTCTCTAGAACCCAGTGCTGCTGGTCCTCTCTTCCCTCACACTCCTGGGGTGCTGGCTTCGGATGGGCTTTCTCTCTGTGGCTCACACTGGCTCTCCAGATTCTGCGCTCCTTACACCCCACTCTTCCAGGACGTGTGCTTCTGTCTTTGCATCTCAGCCTACACCGGCATACTGCTGTCTTTCGGCCTGTGCCGTGCTTCTCAGCCTGCAGCTGGTCTGTGTTTTGGCTGCTCGGCACCATGGGCCTACTGACTCCTTCCTCCTCCCTTTCTCTATTTCTACCCTCTCTCACCTGACCTGCTTGCTGGCCCACCCACTGTCTCTAAACCCACCACCCCTTGCCTGCCTAGAGTTCCAAGGCTCTGGGTTGGGTGCTGCCCTCTAGTGGTATGTGGGTTGTCTGTGAGGGTGTTGTGGTGCAACTGTCTTTCCTCCTACCTGGCTGCAGTTCCCTATGTGGCCTCCTGGTCGCACGGGCGCCACACTTCCATGTCCTCCTCAAGTGGATGACTAACCATGCTCTCCTCCTCCTCTTCCTCCTCCTAGTCCCTGTCTTCTGGCCATCCACGCTGAACAGACGGTATGACAGTTATGCAGGTAGTAACATCTATAGAGCCTAAAACTAACTCCTGTTCTTCCTCCTCCTCCTCATTGTCCCCCAATCAATGTTGAAATGAGATGAGGCTGGGCTGTGTGTAATCGCCCTGTATGGTTCCTTGCTCCATTTTATCATGCTCCGCCTGCAATGCATCCTGTTTGATTTTGAGCAGAGAGCGTTTCAGAAGACAGAGAAGCAGGATGGTGATGCTAATGATGGCATCATCGCCGCTCACCATCTTGGAGTCCTCAAAGTTTTGGAGGACGGTACATATGTAGGACATCCATGTCCACTCCTGAGGTCTTAAGTGTGGAGTCTGTACCCAATACCGACGGCCTTGATGGTGCTAGTAGTTAACAACTGCCCTCTTCTGCTCACAAATCCTGACCAACATCTGCAGTGTCGAATTCCAATGCGTGGGGACATCACACACCAGTCTGTGAGCTGGAAGCTGCAAACGCTGCTGAAACCCTGCAAGGGCGGCCGAAGCAGTAAGTGACTTTCTAAAATGGGCACACAGGTGGTGTACTTTGACTAGCAGATCAGACAGCTCCAGGTAGAATTTAAGAAACTGCTGAACCACAAGTTTGAGCATATGGGCCACGCATGGTACATGTGTGAGCTCGCTTCGCCTCAGAGCCGCCACCAGGTTCCGGCCAATGTCACACACAACCATGCCTGGCTGTAGGTTCAGCAGTGTGGGCCACAGATCTGCCTGCTCTTTAAGAGCTGTCCACAACTCTTCAGCATTGTGGGGTTTGTCACCTACGCATACTAACTTCAGCACAGCCTGTTGCCGCTTGGCCGAGGCAGTGCTGCAGTGCTTCCAGCTTGTGACTGTTGTGGAGGGTGTACAGGAGGAGGAGAAGGAGGAGGCTGAGGAGGATGATGTGCAGGAGCTGTAGACTATTGGGGCAACTCTGACTGAGTTAGGGCTCGGAATCCTTGGCATCGGGAGGACGTGTTCCTCCCAAGGTCTGACTGGGTCCCGGCTTCCACTATATTAACCCAGTGTGCCGTCAGCGAGATGTACCGTCCCTGCCCACAAGGACTTGTCCACGTGTCCATGGTTAGGTGGACGTTAACGGAAACTGTGTTGTAAAGGGCACGGTTCATGTTTTGGGACACGTGCTTGTGTAATGCGGGAACAGCACACCGGGTGAAATAGTGGCGGCTGGGGACCGAGTAACGAGGGATGGCCACCATCATCAGGTTGCAGAATGCTTACATCTCCAACAGCCTAAAAGGGAACATTTCTAGCGCAAGCAGTCACGAAATGTGTGAATTGAGTAGTGTGGCCTGAGGGTGGTTGGCTGCAAATTCGCGCTCGCGTTCCAAGGACTGAGGTATGGATAACTGAACGCTGCGCTGGGACAAGTATGTGGATGTGTTTCCTGATGGTGGTATGTCTAATTGTGCAAGGACGGGTGCAGGACAGGAGGCATCTTCGCATGCACTATGGACAGGGGATTGGCTTGCACGCACAACAGTGGAAGAAGCAGTGGTGTCACCCGCAGACACTGCTCCTGGACCCTGGCATTCAGCACACAAAGTCAGGTGCTTTGCTGCCATGTGCCTGATCATGCTGGTAGTTTTGCTACCCCTGCTGATGCTGGCATGACAGGTGGTGCAAATGGTCTTTTTGGAACCATCAGCAAAATCGTTAAAAAACAGCCAGACTCGGGAAACCTTAAGGTAGCGTTACACACAGAAATATATTGCTTGCAACTCACTGGATGCAGTGAAATCATGGACACATTGTTCCATTTTGTTGCCGTGTACAAAATAGAACAATGTGTCCATGATTTCACTGCAACCAGTCAGTTGCAAGCAATATACAGTAGAGACCAAAAGTTTGGACACACCTTCTGATTCATGATTTTCATGACTATGAAAATTGTAGATTCAGACTGAAGGCATCAAAACTATTAATTAACACATGTGGAATTAAATACTTATCAAAAAAGTGTGAAACAACTGAAAATATGTCTAATATTCTAGGTTCTTCAAAATAGCCACCTTTTGCTTTGATTATTGCTTTGCACACTCTTGGCATTCTCTTGATGAGCTTCAAGAGGTACTCACCAGAAATGGTCTTCCAACAGTCTTGAAGGATTACCAGAGATGCTTAGCACTTGTTGGCCCTTTTGCCTTCACTCTGCAGTCCAGTTCACCCCAAACCATAGTAGCACCCGATCACTCTCCTTCTTGGTCAAATGGCCCTTACACAGTCTGGAGGTGTGTTTGGGGTCATTGTCCTGTTGAAAAATAAATGATGGTCCAACTAAATGCAAACTGGATGGAATAGCATGCCGCTGCAAAATGCTGTGGTAGCAATGCTGGTTCAGTATGCCTTCAATTTTGATTAAATCCCCAACAGTGTCACCAGTAAAGCACCCCCACACCATCACACCTCCTCCATGCTTCACGGTGGGAACCAGGCATGTAGAGTGCATCTGTTCAACTTTTCTGCGTCCCACAAAGACACAGTGGTTGGAACCAAATATCTCAAATTTGGACTCATCAGACCAAAGCACAGATTTCCACTGGTCTAATGTCCATTCCTTGTGTTCTTTAGCCCAAATAAGTCTCTTCTGCTTGTTGCCTGTCCTTAGCAGTGGTTTCCTAGCAGCTATTTTACCATGAAGGCCTGCTGCACAAAGTCTGCTCTTAATTGTTGTAGAGATGTGTCTGCTGCTTGAACTCTGTGTGGCATTGACCTGGTCTCTAATCTGAGCTGCTGTTAACCTGCGATTTCTGAGGCTGGTGACTCGGATGAACTTATCCTCCACAGAAGAGGTGACTCTTGGTCTTCCTTTCCTCATGTGAGCCAGTTTCTTTGTAGCACTTGATGGTTTTTGCAACTGCACTTGGGGACACTTTCAAAGTTTTCCCAATTTTTCGGACTGACTGACCTTCCTTTCTTAAAGTAATGATGGCCACTCGTTTTTCTTTACTTAGAATTTGTATTATGGCAAGAAAAAAACAGCCAACAGTCTATTCAGTAGGACTATCAGCTGTGTATCCACCAGACTTCTACACAACACAACTGATGGTCCCAACCCCATTTACAAGGCAAGAAATCCCACTTATTAAACCTGACAGGGCACACTTGTGAAGTGAAAACCATTTCCGGTGACTACCTCTTAAAGCTCATCAAGAGAATGCCAAGAGTGTGCAAAGCAGTAATTAAAGCAAAAGGTGGCTACTATGAAGAACCTAGAATATAAGACATATTTTCAGTTGTTTCACACTTTTTTGTTAAGTAAATAACTCCACATGTGTTTATTCATAGTTTTGATGCCTTCAGTGTGAATCTACAATTTTTATAGTCATGAAAGTAAAGAAAACTCCTTGAATGTGTGTCCAAACTTTTGGTCTGTACTGTATCTCTGTGTGTAACGGTACCTTAAGAGTTTTACTGGCAACTTCCGTCGTGTTGGTGTTACAGGGAACGGTTGTCTGCCTTCTGTCTGCGGCCACCACACTACTTCTTCCTGTCTGTTGTGGTGCTACGCCTCCCTCCCCCCTGTGCGCAGCTGTCCTCGCAGCATGTTCTCCTGCCAGGTTGGGTCAGTTACTGGATCACCCACTACGTCATCTTCCACATCCGCACCCTGGTCCTCCTCTTGACTTTCTGGCAATTGTGTCTCATCATTATCCACCTCTTTTGACACTTTCCTACCATCACCTTCATGCGACAGTGACTGCTCAAATACTTGGGCATCGCTACATATAATCTCCTCATGCCCCACATCAAGTGGATAATGGCAAACTGAACAGCTCTTCAGAGTGTCCAAGTGTAGGATTCCACTCGGCATGGTGGGAGGAAGGAGGATCGGGGTGAGGAATATGCGGTCCAACTCACGGCTACTGAGACTTGACTGTGTGGAAGACAGGGTGGTTGTGGTGGTGGCAAACTGACTGGAAGCATTATCCGCTGTCCAACTAACAATTTTTTGACACTGCTCTGTGTTTAAGAGTGGTGTGCTGCGGTCCCCTAGGAATTGGGACAGGAAGGTCGGGCAAGAGGATGTGGGTATTTGTTGTGGCACAATTCTAGCTTGCCCATGGGCTTGGGCCTCTGCAGGCACCATCATCATCACGTCCAGTCCCTCCTTGCACATTTTAAACGGTGTGATATTTGTGACTCACCGTAGCCGGGTTGCGCACGTCTCGGGCTGTCGCTGCTCCCTGTCACGGTACTGCGCCCGAGGCTGTGTGGGCCCGGTGGTCCAGATCAATAAAGTTGGCCGAACAGATAAGGGGTTAAATCTTGTCATTACGCCACCTGCGGGAGTTCCGGTGATTTCACCGGCGCTGCTTGGGCCTCCGGGGGATGGGATGCAGCCAGATGGAACGCTCCCCGCAGGGCGAGCCAGAGTCCCCGGAGCCAGGAGCTGCACAAGATGTTGTGAGGCAGCAGCGGTACTTCTAGCATGCGGAGATGGACAGTTCTGAAAAAGGCACGGACACTGATAGTCTCTGTAACGAGTATTTTACTGTAACTAGCAAGTGATACATGGTATACAGGTAACGGACCGGGTGGACTTGGCAATGACCGGTGTTTCTCAGAGTTCCGCGGTGTTCCTCCTCTCTAAGCTTGTTCTAGGTGAGTGCCGATGTCACCTTTGTGTGCCAAGGTCGGGTACAAGGGGTTACTTAAATTTCCCTGCCGGTGTGTACGTTCCGGAGTGAGGGGTAACCTGGGTCCTTTTGGTGGGTACTCCGTTGGCAAGGCGGCTCTGTTTGCGGTAGCGGTGGGGTGCTCCTGTAGAACGGTTCCTCCACTCCTGGTTTGCATAGCAGTGATAAACAACTACTAGCTTCGGAACCAGTGATCCGGTTGTCGATGGGCGCGGGTGTATTCTGACCCGTAGATGTTCGCCCAGAGTCCGGTTTCAGGGCACCAAGCATTGGCGCCAACCGGAGGGGGTCTAGGGGCTGCACGGTACTGTGCAGAGCCCCCCTCTCCTACATTCCTCCCGACCACTTCTTCTTCCTTCCTCCTTCTCCTACATTCTCCTTCTCACACACTATTCCTACACTCCGCCCACCAGGACCTTATTGGCCCTCTATTCTGATGTGCAAGTAGGGTATGGAGCTCTGAGTTTTAACCATGTCATCGCTTGGTCAGAGAATATTGCAGCTGCAGTCTGGGCTGCAATACACTCCTGTGACGCACTCGTTGCGGGGAGCCACATTTGCTTTTTAAAAGTGTGCTATATACCCTGCCTTTATACAGCTAAATTAAGCCATAGAAGGAATATTTTTTAGATGGATACTACAGATGAGATGATATTAAAAGCTTGGACACCAGCACCAGATGTGAGTGGTATACTGAGTTGGGTGGCACGGTGGCTCAAATGGTTAGCACTGCAGCCCTTGCAGGACTGATGTCCTGAGGTCCTGGGTTCAATTACCACCAAGGACACCATCTGCAAGGAGTTTGTATTTTCTCCCTGTGTTTGTGTGGGTTTCCTCCGGGCACTCTGGTTTCCTCACACATTGCAAAGACATACTGATAGGATGTTTAGATTGTGAGCCTCAATAGGGACAGCATAATGGTACCTTTACACGCCGCTACTGGATGGTGGCAACAACCGAGTACATGAGAGAAATGTATCTTGCACCGCCAATTCAACCCGAGGTAGCGGCGTGTGAAGACGGTTGTAGCCACCCGCCAGTGGCGGCACCTGTTTCAGAGCACTGCCCTAAAACAGGTGGTTACCCAGCCGATGGTAGCGACCTGTATCGGCGTGTAAACAAGGAACAGAAGGGTTGTTTCGACACCATGCTATGTACCTGGTATGTACCTGGGGCGTGACACAGGCTCCGGGAAACCGCCCCCCTTCAGCGATTATTGGAGGAAGCTCCTGCGTTACGATTGGTAGTCGCTGCATAGGGAGGCATATTTAAGGAGCTGACCAGTCACACTACACAATTGCTCGAGCGTCATGTATTAGTCAGCCTCCTGCGCTGCCTGGCCAATCATGATGCTATTGCTTTGTCCTATCAGCGTACGAACGTCTCGTAATCCACAATTGTGGCACGCCTATGTGTTGTCCCTGCTGCACCAGGTCTGCCCATATTACCTTGTTGTAGCGGTATGTAAATGAGGTAAGGTGCTCTGCAGAAGGTAACTTGAGACACCCGGCGGTGTATCCAGAGATAGATGTAACCTACCGTAGCGCACCTTGTTGCGGCGTGTAAAGGTGGTGCGTTTACCGTTGGCAACCGTTTGTGCATGCTAGTGCACATGAAGCACCCGGTTGTTGCCACCATCCAGTAGCGGCGTGTAAAGGTACCATTACTGATGTATGTTAAGTGCTGTGGTATTAATAGCACTATATAAATGAATAAATATTGTTATAAATATAATACAGCTTCTGATACACCGTACTGCACTATATACACCTCCTGCCTATAGAGAGCTAAATTAAGAAAGACTGTTTTTGGATGAATACTATAGCTGAGATGATGTAAAACAAATGACCCTGATTTTATACAAAGACTGAAAAATATAGACATTCAGATCCTCCTGGAAACATGGACCAGAGCCAAAAATGAATCCCTGGTGCCTATCGGATACAGGGAATTCTTTGTCTCTGCCCTGAAAAATAAAAACATCAAACAGGGCCGGGGCTCAGGAGGAGTACTGATCTGGTATAAAGAGGAGCTCCACCAGTACATCAAACCGGTGAAGAGAGGAGGCAGCCACATATGGATCAGAATCAGCAGCTCCATCCTCACCTGTCAGTCTGATGTCTACCTCTGCGCCACCTATATACCACTGCCAGAGTCCCCCTACTTCAATCCAGACTGCTTCGAGGTCTTATAAATAGAAGCTGTCCATTATCAGGCCCTGGGCAAAGTTCTCATCTTTGGAGACCTCAATGCAAGAACAGGGAAAGAGAAAGACTTCCTGACCATGGATGGAAACATCTACATACTTGGAGCAGAGAATGACGGCCAAAACTCAGTACCCACAGAGAGAAACAGCTATGACAGCACAGTCAACAAAAGTGGCAAAAAAACTCCTGAACATATGTAGAAGTTTAGGACTTCATATTCTTAATGGACGAAGTAAGGGAGACTCTTTAGTATACACTAAACTCCCATGTAGGAAGGAGCATAGTAGATTATGTCATTACAGATATGAACCTGGCAAACATCAGCGCCTTCATAGTCACCCCACAAGCGCACCTGTCCGACCACAGCCAACTTCTTCTGTACATGAAATCTACAGAGAAACCATCCACTCAGAAGCCACAGCAGAGCGGCCTCTTCAGCCGGCCTCCATCCTATAAATGGTCCAAAATGTTGGCACTAAAGTATAAAGAAGCTTCCAGCAGCCCTAAAATACAGCGGATGCTCCACCACTTCTACAACTACGAGTACAAGCCGAACCCAGAGGAAGTGATTCAAGCTGCAAAAGACCTCAACAATATATTCTATGCAATGGCCAGACTGTCCGACCTTAGAAAAGTCAACTACAAGAGACCAGAAGAAAAACAGATCAATGGTTGGTTTGACAGAGAATGTAAAGCCGTACGGAAGACCCTGAGAACAGCCTCCAACAAGAAACACAGAGATCGCAACCACCCGGGTCTGAGGGAAGCCTATGACACCATACAAAGGCAGTACAAAACCATCCTCAGGAGGAAGAAGCAGAGTTACATCTCTACCAAGCTTAACCATCTCCAAGATGCCCTCCAAGACAACTCCTTCTGGGAACTATGGAACCACATGGGCACAAAAGACAAAAAAACAACACCCATATCCAAAATGGCAACATCTGGCTCCATTACTTCAGAGACCTCTATAAAGACATCCAAAAGGAAGAACTAAGCCAACAACAGGAAAACATAATAGCAAAACTAAAAGCAATGGAGGAAAAAAATCTATAATTTCAAAAACCCTGTGGATACACCTATTATATTACAAGAAGTAGCCGAGAGAATCTCTTCCATAAGGCGTAGAAAAGCCGGTGGCCTGGATGGGATCCTACCAGAAATGCTGAAGTACAGCCCACCAGAAATACAGGCTGCAATGGTTAAACTCTCCAATATTGTGCTGAGCAGAGCCGCCTCCAGGTTTGTGTGAGCCCCGGGCGAAAAAGTCTCAGTGGGCCTCCTTTAGTACATATTGCTGCATGTAGAGGTGTGTATGGATATATACATACATACATATACATATACATATATATATAAATGTAGAATCAGCACAACCTTATTCATACAAACGGGTGCAATACTTCCTGCATAAACGGTGTTTCATCTGTCATCCAATAAATCCAAAAAAAACAGGCAGCACTCCTATCACGTCTCAAGGTGGACTTTATTGCAGCCTTGTGTGCAACGTTTCGGAGTTAATCCTCCTTCCTCAAGCATAGTGCAACAAGTGAAGCAAAATTCTTATATAACTGTGTAGCCTAATAGGCAATCATAAAACTTATACATATTTCTCCAATAGATAACTGTATAAAAAGTGCTTAACAGTGTCATCCAGTGATTATCATATAAAGTGCAGTAATAGTGCTAAATACTTCAGTCCAGCTGAAGTTATTAATACAGTACACATTGTTAGTGTCCTAACAAGCTAATCAGTGACACCTGTGTGCATAAAATAATCATTGTTTAGAACGTGCATTTTACCTGATCCACCCCTTAGCCATGTGTAACGCTGGTACTGTGTTATCTGCGCCTTCCAGGTTCAGAACTGCGCATGCGCGAACAAGCGTCGCGTCATTTGACACTGCAGTGCTACTGCGCGTGCGCAAGTCTACCGCGGCCATCTTGGATTATGGGAAATAGGGTTTTTTTGCCCACAAATCATGTTTAACTGTAGTTTTAATCACAAAAATGTATTTAGACCTTAATACCATGAGAAAGGGAACCCAGCCATACATTTAAGGCTGGCTAGGAAGAGAAACCCCGGAGAACTTAGTTTAAGTCTCCAAGGCACCCCAGTGTGAGCAAATGAGACAGAGAGGTAGATGGTCAATCCACCACACTGTCACTACTACACACTTAAACCAAGCCAACCCACATCACTCTCATTCCTCCTGGTCCCATATCTCAAAAAAGGATTATGCACAAACTTATATGATTCTCAAAAAAAAAATTTCATTTCATTTATGCCAACAAAGTCCAAGATGCCCTCCAAGACAACTCCTTCTGGAAATATTGGAACCTCATGGGCACGAAAGACAAGAAAAACAACATCCATGTCCAAAATGGCAACATCTGGCTCCATTACTTCAGAGACCTCCATAAAGACATCCCAAAGGAAAGAACTAAGCCAACAACAGGAAAACATAATAGCAAAACTAAAAGCAATGGAGGAAAAAAATCTATAATTTCAAAAAACCTGTGGATACACCTATTATATTACAAGAAGTAGCCGAGAGAATCTCTTCCATAAGGCGAAGTGTCACCACCTGGGGGTCTGCTGCAGCGTTCCAGCGACCCCTCCCTGCACCCTCAGCAGCCAGAGAAGACCTCCCCGCCTGGCACCCACGTTCCAGCGCCCTCTGCTGGAGTAGCGCCACTCAGCTCCTCAAATTCCATGGCTACTGCTTGAGCACATGAAACAACATCTCCAAACCTGTTTCTTCTGAAGAGACTGCAGAGAGCATGCTCCTCCCCTCAGCCAATCGCCTAGCCTCTGTGTCCTGCCAATCAGGACCGCCCTGCTGATATATAAGCTTCCTGTTCCTGTCAGTCTTGGCCAGGGCAACTTCTACCTATTGAAGTGGTTAATCCTGGTCTGGTCAGGTTGTTCCTTGTTTTGCTGGTTAACTGATTTCTGTGTGTTTCCTCCTACAGATCTCCGCCTTACCGGCTCCTTGCTGACTCCCGTGTTCCGGGTCACCCTTCTGGATCCCTTCCTAGCTGAAATGCTGATTCAGGTCCTGCTCCGGATTCTCTTGTTTCCGGTTCTCTGTGTTCCATCTTACCCGGTTGCTGTATTGTTTCCACGTCGCCTTGGGTCGGTTTAACACACGTGTCCGCTTCATTGGTCCCTTCGAGGCTGGTCCCGGCGGTATCCCTGTATAGGGGTCAAGCGCTCCGGGGTCTCCCTCGCTGGTGTTCTGGTGCTGTGGCCGTGTGGCCCTCCCCTGGGGCGTGGGTTCTATTCTGTTCTGTTCTGTTCAATAAACCTGTTAACTCGACTGTACTGGTCTGCCTCTCTATCAACCAGGTATCAGCATCCGCTTTACGCGGTCCAGTGGGTCCACGTGTGGGGTCCATCGGTAGGACGTGACACGAAGAAAAGCCGGTGGCCTGGATGGGATCCTACCAGAAATGCTGAAGTACAGCCCACCAGAAATACAGGCTGCAATGGTCAAACTGTTCAATATTGTGCTGAGCAGGGCCGCCTCCAGGTTTGTGTGGGACCCGGGCGAAAAAGTCTCAGTGGGCCTCCTTTAGTACATATTGCTGCATGTAGATGCGTGTATGTAGTGTATATAAATACATATATATATATATATATATATATGAGAAAAAAAACAAAAAAAACTGCACAGCACTCACAGACAATGTGAACTGGTGCCAGCAGGGATGCTGGGTCAATATACTAGAAAAAAACCTTGCAGCACTCAGCTACTACCAATGATGTACATATGCTGACAAGCTATATATATGAGAAAAAATTTAAAAACTTACGTTTTTTTAAAAAAACTCAATTCTTATATATATTTTTTTTTTTTTTTTTTTTTAAATCTGAAGTTCTTAGTACACACATTGGCCAATGTCTGCTTGCTCGTCAACTGCGACAAAGTGACTTCAGGTCCGACGAGTCCTATCGCTGACACCCAAGTCCTCCTTGTCCACCCTACCCCACTACTAAGTGGGCGGACACCATCTAGACCCTAGATTTAAAAAAAAAAATAATAAGAATTTTGAGTTTTTTGAAAAAAACTTAAGTTTTTAAATTTTTTTCTCATATATATAGCTTGTCAGCATATGTACATCATTGGTAGTAGCACTCCCGAAGCAATGCCCGCTTCGCGGGCATTGCGAGTCGTTGCAGCCTCGCGAAGCAGTGCCCACGAAGCGGGCATTGCGAGTCGCTGCCACCCACCGCTAACCAAGCCACAGAAGCGCATACGACTGTAGTGTACACCGCTATAGTATACTACAGTCCCATGCCCATACGCCTGTCCGCCCCTAAACCTAAGCGCCAACGACTCGCAATGTCCGCTGGCGCTTAAGGGCCGACACGCGTATGCCCATGGGACTGTAGTATACCATCGCGCTGTACACTACAGCGCCATGCTCTAAACCACCCCCTACTGCTCTAAACCACCCCCTAAGTGCGCCGCACCTAAGCCCCTACCCGCTAAGTCCCGCCGCAGCCACTACCCCTACCTCCTAAGCCCCGCCGCATACCCCCTAAGCCGCATCAAGCCCTACCCTCTGCCGCACCCTACCCCCTAAGCCACTGCCCCGCCGCACCTAAGCCCCTACCCCCTAACCCGCACCTAAGCCCCTACCCCCCTGCCGCACCTAAGCCACTACCCCACGCCGCAGCACCACTACACCCCCGCCGCATCAAGCCCACTACCCCCCGCAGCCACTACCCTCTGCCGCACCTAACCACCCTACCCCCGAACCACGACCCACCTAAGCCACTACCCCGCCGCAGCCACTACCCTCTGCCGCAAGCCCCTGCCCCCTAAGTCCCGCCGCACCTACCCCCTAAGCCGCACCTAAGCCCCAACCCCCTGCCGCCCTAAGCACACACCCCGCCGCAGCCAGTACCCCCCGCCATCAAGCCCACTACCCCGCCGCAGCCACTACCCTCTGCCGCACCTAACCCCCTACCCCCGAAGCCGCACCTAAGCCACTACCCCGCCGCAGCCACTACCCTCTGCCGCAAGCCCCTACCCCCTAAGTCCCGCCGCACCTACCCCCTAAGCCGCACCTAAGCCCCTACCCCCTGCCGCCCAACCACTACCCCGCCGCAGCCACTACCCCGCCGCATCAAGCCCACTACCCCGCCGCAGCCATTACCCTCTGCCGCACCTAACCCCCTACCCCCGAAGCCGCACCTAAGCCACTACCCCGCCGCAGCCACTACCCTCTGCCGCAAGCCCCTACCCCCTAAGCCACACCTAAGCCCCTACCCCCCTGCCGCCCTAAGCCACTACCCCCCGCAGCACACTACCCCGCCGCATCAAGCCCACTACCCCGCCGCAGCCACTACCCTCTGCCGCACCTAACCCCCTACCCCCGAAGCCGCACCTAACCCCCACCCCCTAATCCCCCCGCACCTAAGCCCCTACCCTCTAGGCCCCGCCGCACCTAAGCCCCTACCTCCCTAAGCCCCGCCGCACCTAAGCCCCTACACCCTAAGCCCCGCCGCGCACCTAAGCCCCTACCCTCTAAGCCCCGCCGCACCTAAGCTCCTACCCTATAAGCCCCGCCGCACCTAAGCCCCTACCCTCTAAGCCCCGCCGCACCTAAGCTCCTACCCTATAAGCCACGCCGCACCTAAGCCCCTACCCTATAAGCCGCCGCAGCACCTAACCCCCTACCCCCTAATCCCTGCCGCACCTAAGCCCCTACCCTCTAAGCCCCGCCGCACCTAAGCCCCTACCCTATAAGCCCCGCCGCACCTAAGCCCCTACCCTCTAACCCCGCCGCACCTAAGCTCCTACCCTATAAGCCACGCCGCACCTAAGCCCCTACCCTCTAAGCCCCGCCGCACCTATGCCTCCCCCTAACCCCCCCTACCCCCTAAGCCCCGCCGCACCTAAGCCCCTATCCCCTAAGCTCCCGCCGCTAACACCTAACGCCCTACAACCCGAAGCCCCCGCCGTCCCCTAACCTAACGCCCCCGTCGATCACTTACATGCCTTCTTAGTCATCTGATCGTCCGTCCGATCCACAAGTCCTTCGTCCGGCCAGCCGTCCTCTTCCTCCGGCCCCGCCGGTCTTCTCTCTTCTTTCCGCCATCTCCGGCTCTTCGTCCGGCCCCCGGGGTCTTCTGTCTTCTTTCCGCCAACTTCCATCTCCGACGTCCTCTTCACTTCTCATTAAGATAGAATGGCGGATTTTTCGTCCATTCTATCTGTATGAGATGTGAGCCGCTCTTCTGATTGGTCGCTGTCTACTGCCCTCAGCCAATCAGAAGAGCACCTCATATCCCATTGAAATACATTAGCGGTGTGTCGCCGATTTTATGGCCGCCCCACCTGGTTCTATTTGTCGGCCCTAAAATCGCGGACACACCGCTAATGCATGTCTATGGGCAGTCAGCTCGATTTCTGATTGGTCGCTCTCTGCTGACGCCGACCAATCAGAATTCGACCTCACTGCCCATAGACATACATTAGCGGTGTGTCCGCGATTTTGGGGCCGACAAATAGAACCAGGGGCCCGGCCGTTAATTCGCCGACACACCGCTAATGTATTTCAACAAATAAATTTAATAATAAAAAAAATAATTAAAAAATAATAAATAATTAATTTAAAAATAATAATAAAAAAAACAAATTAAATGCTAATAATATCAGCCCTTTCAGCGGACCTGAAGGAGAACTGTGTCTCAGCCTCAGGCTCACTTAAAATAAATAATAAATTTAATAATAAAAAAAATAATTAAAAAATAATAAAAAAATAAATAAAAAATAATAAATAATTTAATAAAAAATAATAATAAAAAAACCAAATTAAATGCTAATAATATCAGCCCTTTCAGCGGACCTGAAGGAGAACTGTGTCTCAGCCTCAGGCTCACTTTAAATAAATAATAAATTTAATAATAAAAAAAAAAATAATTAAAAAATAATAAATAATTCAAAAAAAATAATAATAAAAAAAATAAATATATGCTAATAATATCAGCCCTTTCAGCGGACCTGAAAGAGAACTGGGTCTCTGCCTCAGGCTCACTTTAAATAAATAATAAATTTAATAATAAAAAAAATAATTAAAAAATAATAAAAAAATAATAAAAATATAAATAAATAATTAATAATTAAATAAAAATAATAATAAAAAAATAAATATATGCTAATAATATCAGCCCTTTCAGCGGACCTGAAAGAGAACTGGGTCTCTGCCTCAGGCTCACTTTAAATAAATAATAAATTTAATAATAAAAAAAATAATAAAAAAATAATTAAAAAAATAAATAAAAAATAATAAATCATTAAATAAAAAATAATAATAAAAAAAATAAATAATTCTATGAATTGTATTAATTTTATTAATGCTATAATAATGTAACTGCTAATTATCTTGCTAATAATAATGCTATTAATGCTAATATTTATGTTATTAATGCTAATAATTATGCTATTAATGCTAATATTTATGCTATTAATGCTAATAATTAGGCTATTAATGGTAATAAGAATGCTATTAATGCAAATAATATTGCTATTAATGCTATTATTAATGCTATTAATATTAATAATAATAATAATAATAAAGCTTTATATAGCGCCAACATATTCCGCAGCGCTTTACAATGTAGGGTTAGCGTACAGAAAATATACAGTAAGTAATTACAATAGAGAACGAATAAAGTAATATTAATAATTCTGCTATTCATGCTAATAATTATGCTATTAATGGTAATAATAATGCTATTAATGCAAATAATATTGCTATTAATGCTAATATTTATGCTATTAATGCTAATAATTATGCTATTAATGCTAATATTTATGCTATTAATGCTAATAATTATGCTATTAATGCTAATATTAATGCTATTAATTGTATTATTAATGCTATTAATAATGCTATTAATGCTAATAATGCTATTACTGTTAATAATAATGCTATTAATGCTAATAATTATGCTATTAATGCTAATATTAATGCTAATAATGCTAATAATAATCATATTAACGCTATTAATAATGCTATTAAGGCTAATAATCATGCTATTTATGTTATTCAAAATTCTATTAATGCTAATAATATTGCTATTAATGCTCTTTATGCTAATACTCATGCTATTAATGTGATTATTTCTATTATTCTATTATTTAGGCTATTAATGCTATTAATAATGCTATTAATGTTATTAATAATGCTATTAATGCTATTCATGCTAATATTAATGCTATTCATGCTATTAAGGCTAATAATCATGCTATTAATCCTATTAATAATGCTATTTTTAATTCTATTAATGCTATTAATAATTTTATTAATGCTAATAATGGTATTACTCCTCATAATAATGCTATTAACACTTATTAATGCTATTTATGGTAATGCTATTAATACTAATAACAATACTATTATTAGTACTATTATTGCTATTAATAATGCTATTAATGCTAATAATAATGCTGTTAATGCTAATAATTATGCTATTGATGGTAATAATAATGCTATTAATGCAAACAATATTGCCACGTTCTAGAATCCCGATGCATTTGCATCGGGCTCACAGCTAGTATATATATATATAATATATATATAATATATATATATATATATATATATATTTTATATATGTTGCGGACTAGAATATATATATATATATATATATATATATATATATATATATATATATAATATTCTAGTCCGCAACATATACATATATATTATATATATATATATATATATCTACTGTATATCCCTCACAAATTTAATCCCTACCATGCTGTCTCTCCCCCCCAAATGCTGTCTTTCCCATCCTGTGCACTGTCTCTCCCTCTCTGTGCATATCTCTCCCCTTGTGCAGTCTCTACTCTCTCTGTGCAGTCTCTCTCTCCTGTGTGCTGTCTGTCTCTCCCTTGAGCCTGTCTCTGACCTGTGCTTGTTCCCCTCCCTGTACGCGGTCTCTTCCCTACACCTGTCTCCCCCTGTGCCTGTCCCCTTCCTGTGCGCTGTGTCCCCCCAGCGCACCTATCTCCCACCTGCGCACTGTCTCTCCACTGCACCTGTCTCCACCTGCACGCTATCTTCCCCCTGCGCCTGTCCGCTCCCCTGTACGCTATGTCTCCTCTCTGTGCCTGTCTACCCCCCCCTGCATGCTGTCTCCCACCTGGTGTAATTTGACCCTGACAGGGCCCCCCAAGTGCTGCCCCCACACCTCACCCTCGGGGGACCCTGAGCACTTCCCCCAACACTGGGGGGGACCCGAGCACTGCCCCCAATACCAGGGGGCCCCTGAGCACTGCTCCCACACTGGCCGCTGATCTCTCAGACTCTCAGCCTGTAATGTAGCGTGAGCTGCTGCTGCTCCATTTTCTGTGTGTGCGAAGATACTGTAAATAGAGCAGCTGCAGATCTCAGTACATGACAGCTATCTGAGATCAGCAGCTGCCGATGTGGGCAGAGGTGTATCTAGGTTTCTGGCACCCGGGGCAAGAGTACAGTTTGGTGCACCCCCCCCGCGGTCTGAATAGACGTCATGTGACCAAGTGACCAATCATCCATATGCAATTTTTACACTTAGGGCCTTTTCACATAGGCATTTTTTGAAAAGAGCCCGCATCTGCCGCATTTTCCGCCTAGCGGCCACACTTGCGTCTCACTTGCGGCAAGCCCTATGCATTGTCTTGCGGTAAGTGTGCGGCAGGTGTGGCAAGTGCGCTTCCAGCAGTTGCGGCCGGGAAAAAGACCGCGGTCAGCTGCGTTTTTTTTTTTTTGCAGCTGGAACAACACTTGCCGAACACTTAACGCAAGCCCCATAGACAATGCATGGGGCTTGCTGAAAACAGGCAGCAAGTGTGGCCGCTAGGCTGAAAATGCGGCAGATGCATTTTTTTTTACCACAACTGCTGCATTTTTCAAAAACCGCCTATGTGAAGGCAGTCTTACAGAAACAGTAACTGCTGAAACCAGCAAGAGCTGTTTCTGACAGTGAGTATATTACACGTTGTTAGGAGCAGGCTAAGGGTAAGTGCACACTGGGCGGGTTTTCGGCGGTTTACCAGTGTAAACCGCCGTTTTTTTACATTAGTTTTATGTTAATTTATGTTAATCCAAACCGGCGTTTGGATTAACATTAAAACTAATGTAAACAGCCCAAGGCTGTGCACACACCGGCGGTTACCCAGCGTCATCCGTTGCTAACCCGCAGGTTTCCCAGCGGGTTAGCAAAGAATGACCATGTTCTAAAAACCGGCGGTTCTGCAGCGGCTGCAAGCAGAATCATGTGCTGCTTCCAGCCGCTGCAGAATCGCCGCCGAGAACCCGCTGGGCAGCCGCCGGATACCGCCCGCACATACCCACCAGGAAGCCGGTGGACGGCGCCGGAGCTTCCTGGCGGGTCCCGCCCAGCCGCCGACGACCAACCCGCCGGGTAATGTGAACTTACCCTAAAATGCATTTGCGTTCCCTTGTGCTTTTTAAAAGTACCCTTCAAACGCACCATGTTGCATTTTTGTTTGACTGAGGATACTTGGTATATACGCAAGCATCCTGAAGCGCACAAATAATGCAAGCAGCTCAATGTAGCCACACTGCCATATGGGTGGCACCGCAGCCAAGCGGAGTGTCTGGCCATCCAATCTCTCACCTCTCTTCTCGCTGCTCCGGTCTCCTCAACATTTGCTCTGCACATATCAGCACAGTGATGACAACATTGTGCCCCGCCATGCTGAGCTGCAGAATGCAGACAGCGGCAGAAGAGACTCTGGAGAAGAATGCTACTGGCAAAGGCGGCTGGGACTATAGGAGCGGGAGCAGAATCCACGGGTGGCTACCACTCGGACACATACCGCGTATGCACGCGGTTCCGCTCCATACACCTCATACAGATACAGCTCCGTACACGTCGTACACATGCAGTTCTGCTCCGGACAACTTGTAAGCACTCGGTTCCATTCCGTACACCTCATACACACACTGCTCCGTTCCATACACCTCGTACACATGCGGTTCCGCTCCGTACACCTCGTACACACACGGCTCCACTCCGTACACTCTGAGCTTCGCTCCGTTGTCCTTGTACACTCTCAGCTCTGCACGCCTCGTACACACGCGGCTCTGCTTCGTACACACTTAGCTCTGCTCCGTACACCTTGTACACACTCGGCTCTGCTCTGCACACCTCGTACACACACTCTGCCCCGTACACCTTATACACACACGGCTCCGCTCCATGCACCTCATACACACGCTGCTCCGCTCCATACACCTAGTATCCACTCGGCTCCGCTCCATACACCTAGTACCCACTCGGCTCCGCTTCATACCCCTCGTACACACATGGCTCCGCTCCGTACACCTAGTACCCACTTGGCTCCGCTCCATACCCCTTGTACACACACGGCTCCGCTTCGTACACCTAGTACCCACTCGGCTCCGCTTCGTACACCTAGTACCCACTCGGCTCCGCTTCGTACACCTAGTACCCACTCGGCTCCGCTTCGTACACCTAGTACCCACTCGGCTCCGCTTCGTACACCTAGTACCCACTCGGCTCCGCTTCGTACACCTAGTACCCACTCGGCTCCGCTTCGTACACCTAGTACCCACTCGGCTCCGCTTCATACACCTAGTACCCACTCGGCTCCGCTTCATACCCCTCGTACACACACGGCTCCGCTCCGTACACCTAGTACCCACTCGGCTCCACTCCATACCCCTCGTACACACACGGCTCCGTTCCATACACCTATATACTCAGTTTCTGCCTGAAAATTATTGCAATCACAAATTCTTTGGTATTATTATCTTCATTTAATTTGTCTTCAATGAAAAAACACAAAAGAGAATGAAGCAAAACGAAAACATTGATCATTTCACACAAAACTCCAAAAATGGGCCAGACAAAAGTATTGGCACCCTCAGCCTAATACTTGGTTACACAACCTTTAGCCAAAATAACAGCAATCAACCGCTTCCGGTAACCATCAATGAGTTTCTTACAATGCTCTGCTGGAATTTTAGACCATTCTTCTTTGGCAAACTGCTTCAGGTCCCTGATATTTGAAGGGTGCCTTCTCCAAACTGCCATTTTTAGATCTCTCCACAGGTGTTCTATAGGATTCAGGTCTGGACTCATTGCTGGCCACCTTAGAAGTCTCCAGTGCTTTCTCTCAAACCATTTTCTAGTGTTTTTTGAAGTGTGTTTTGGGTCATTGTCCTGCTGGAAGACCCATGACCTCTGAGGGAGACCCAGCTTTCTCACACTGGGCCCTATATTATGCTGCAAAATTTGTTGGTAGTCTTCAGACTTCATAATGCCATGCACACGGTCAAGCAGTCCAGTGCCAGAGGCAGCAAAGCAACCGCAAAATATCAGGGAACCTCCGCCATGTTTGATTGTAGGGATCGTGTTCTTTTCTTTGAATGCCTCTTTTTTCTCTTGTAAACTCTATGTTGATGCCTTTGCCCAAAAAGCTCTACTTTTGTCTCATCTGACCAGAGAACATTCTTCCAAAATGTTTTAGGCTTTCTCAGGTAAGTTTTGGCAAACTCCAGCCTGGCTTTTTTTATGTCTCGGGGTAAGAAGTTGGGTCTTCATGGGTATCCTACCACACAGTCCCTTTTCATTCAGACACCGATGGATAGTACGGGTTGACACTGTTGTACCCTCGGACTGCAGGGCAGCTTTGAACTTGTTTGGATGTTAGTCGAGGTTCTTTATCCACCATCCACACAATCTTGTGTTGAAATCTCTCATCAATTTTTCTTTTTCGTCCACATCTAGGGAGGTTAGCCACAGTGCCATGGGCTTTAAACTTCTTGATTACACTGCGCACGGTAGACACAGGAACATTCAGGTCTTTGGAGATGGACTTGTAGGGTATGTGCCCACATAGTGGTTTAGTGACGTTCAAACCGTCAGTAAACCGGTGGAAATTTGCAGGAGCCTAGAGTTCTGAGCTCTGAAGTCTCCAGCTGTTTCCCAGCGGTTTTTTTCAGCGTGTGCACAGCGTTTTTCAGTCGGTTTTTTCCGGCTGTTTTCTATGGAGGATTTTGTTCATGAAAACGATCTAAAACCGCTGAGAAGAATTGACATGTTGTATGCTCCTAAACTGCTAGGAAACCGTTCAACCTTTGACAGATCCGCTCACATAAACCCACTATGTGTGCACAGCGTTTTCTAAATTACATAGGGTTACTTGTAAGTCCTAACGCTGCTTAGGATTTACATAAATTTAAATAAAACCTATGCTAAACCGCCGGTGGTTTTCGCTGCTAAACCGACGTTAAACCACTATGTGGGCACATACCCGTAGCCTTGAGATTGCTCATGCTTCCTCACAATTTGGTTTCTCAAGTCCTCAGACAGTTCTTCGGTCTTCTTTCTTTTCTCCATGCTCAATGTGGTACACACAAGGCCACAGGACAGAGGTTGAGTCAACTTTAATCCATGTCAACTGGCTGCAAGTGTGATTTAGTTATGGCCAACACCTGTTAGGTGCCACAAGTAAGTTACAGGTGCTGTTAATTACACAAATTAGAGAAGCATCACATGATTTTTCTAACAGTGCCAATACTTTTGTCCAACAGTGTCAACCCGTACTATCCGTCGGCGTCTGAATGAAAAGGGACTGTATGGTAGGATACCCAGGAAGACCCCACTTCTTACCCCAAGACATAAAAAAGCCAGGCTGGAGTTTGCCAAAACTTACCTGAGAAAGGCTAGAACGTTTTGGAAGAATGTTTTCTGGTCAGATGAGACAAAAGTAGAGCTTTTTGGGCAAAGGCATCAACATAGAGTTTACAAGAGAAAAAAGAGGCATTCAAAGAAAAGAACACGGTCCCTACAGTCAAACATGGCGGAGGTTCCCTGATGTTTTGGGGTTGCTTTGCTGCCTCTGGCACTGGACTGCTTGACCGTGTGCATGGCATTATGAAGTCTGAAGACTACCAACAAATTTTGCAGCATAATGTAGGGCCCAGTGTGAGAAAGATGGGTCTCCCTCAGAGGTCATGGGTCTTCCAGCAGGACAATGACCCAAAACACACTTCAAAAAGCACTAGAAAATGGTTGAGAAAAAGCACTGGAGACTTCTAAGGTGGCCAGCAATGAGTCCAGACCTAAATCCCATAGAACACCTGTGGAGAGATCTAATAATGGCAGTTTGGAGAAGGCACCCTTCAAATATCAGGGACCTTGAGCAGTTTGCCAAAGAAGAATGGTCTAAAATTCCAGCAGAGCATTGTAAGAAACTCATTGATGTTTACCGGAAGCGGTTGATCGCAGTTATTTTGGCTAAAGGTTGTGCAACCAAGTATTAGGCTGAGGGTGTCAATACTTTTGTCTGGCCCATTTTTGGAGTTTTGTGTGAAATGATCAATGTTTTGCTTTTTGCTTAATTCTCTTTTGTGTTTTTTCATTGAAGACAAATTAAATGAAGATAATAATACCAAAGAATTTGTTATTGCAATCATTTTCAGGAAGAAACTGAGTATTATCTGACAGAATTGCAGGGGTGTCAATACTTTTGGCCACAACTGTATCTCCAGAGTGGGGTATAGAGGTCCAGGATATATCAGGACCTCTTAGTCAGGGAATACGGATATCTCCAGGGTGAGGTATAGAGCGTTCTGTGGAGGGGATCCGCAATGTGACCACAGCTGCGTATGACCGTGCGCATCCATTCACTGCCATATGTGATCTGTGCGCAGGCGGACGCCTGCGCACAAATCACCCAGTCTAGTCCGCACCATGAATGCGACATGTTGCATTTCTGGTGCGGACAAGACTGGGTGATTTGTGCGCAGGCATTCGCCTGCGCACAGTTCACATATGGCAGTGAATGGGTGCGCACGGTCATGCGCAGTAAAGCGCAGCAACGTGCGCTCCCATTATAAAGATAGGGGCTTGCGGTGCTGCGGTCATATTGCGGATCCCCTCTGCAGAACACTGCGGAGGGGAACGCAAATGTGAAGGTAGCCTAAGTCAGGGGATACAGACATGTCCAGAGTGGGGTATAGAAGTCCAGGTTATATCAGGCTCCTCTTAGTCAGGAGATATGGACATGTCCAGAGTGGGGTATAGAGGTTCAGGATATATCAGGCTCCTCCAAGTCAGGGGATATGGACATGTCCAGGGTGGGGTATAGAGGTCCAGGATATATTAGGCTCCTCCTAGTCAGGGATACGGATATCTCCAGGGTGGGGTATAGAGGTCCAGGATAAATCAGGCTCCTCCAAGTCAGGGAATATGGACATGTCCAGGGTGGGGTATAGAGGTCCAGGATATATCAGGCTCCTCCTAGTCAGGGGATACGGATATCTCCAGGGTGGGGTATAGAGGTCCAGGATATATGAGGCTCCTCCTAGTCAGGGGATAGGGACATGTCCAGAGTGGGGTATAGAGGTCCAGGATATATGAGGCTCCTCCTAGTCAGGGGATAGGGACATGATCAGAGTGGGGTATGGAGGTCCAGGATATATCAGGCTCCTCCTAGTCAGGGGATACGGATATCTCCAGAGTGGGGTATAGAGGTCCAGGATATATCAGGCTCCTCCTAGTCAGGGGATAGGGACATGATCAGAGTGGGGTATGGAGGTCCAGGATATATCAGGCTCCTCCTAGTCAGGGATACGGATATCTCCAGGGTGGGGTATAGAGGTCCAGGATATATCAGGCTCCTCCTAGTCAGGAGATATGGACATGTCCAGAGTGGGGGTATAGAGGTCCAGGATATATGAGGCTCCTCCTAGTCAGGGGATACGGATATCTCCCAGGGTGGGGTATAGAGGTCCAGGATAAATCAGGTCCTCCTAGTCAGGGATATGGACATGTCCAGAGTGGGGTATGGAGGTCCAGGATATATGAGGCTCTCCTAGTCAGGGGATACGGACATGTCCAGAGTGGGGTATAGAGGTCCAGGATATATCAGGCTCCTCCTAGTCAGGGGATATGGACATGTCCAGGTGGGGTATAGAGGTCCAGGTCCTCCAGTCAGGGATATGGACATGTCCAGAGTGGGGTATGAGGTCCAGGATATATGAGGCTCCTCCTAGTCAGGGGATACGGACATGTCCAGAGTGGGGTATAGAGGTCCAGGATATATCAGGCTCCTCCTAGTCAGGGGATATGGACATGTCCAGGTGGGGTATAGAGGTCCAGGATATATGAGGCTCCTCCTAGTCAGGGATAGACATGCCAGGGTGGGGTATAGAGGTCCAGGATATATCAGGCTCCTCCTAGTCAGGGATAGGACATGATCAGAGTGGGGTATGAGGTCCAGGATATATCAGGCTCCTCCTAGTCAGGGGATACGGATATTCCAGGTGGGGTATGAGGTCCAGGATATATCAGGCTCCTCCTAGTCAGGGATAGGACATTCCAGAGTGGGGTATAGAGGTCCAGGATATATAGGCTCCTCCTAGTCAGGGGATACGGATATCTCCAGGGTGGGTATAGAGGTCCAGGATAATCAGGTTCCTCCTAGTCAGGGGATATGGACATGTCCAGAGTGGGGTATGAGGTCCAGGATATATGAGGCTCCTCCTAGTCAGGGGATACGGACATGTCCAGAGTGGGGTATAGAGGTCCAGGATATATCAGGCTCCTCCTAGTCAGGGATATGGACATGTCCAGGGTGGGGTATAGAGGTCCAGGATATATGAGGCTCCTCCTAGTCAGGGATACAGACATGTCCAGGTGGGGTATAGAGGTCCAGGATATATCAGGCTCCTCCTAGTCAGGGATAGGACATGATCGATGGGGTATGAGGTCCAGGATATATCAGGCTCCTCCTAGTCAGGGATACGAATTCCCAGGGTGGGGTAAGAGGTCCAGGATATATCAGGCTCCTCCTAGTCAGGGATATGACATTCAGAGTGGGGTATGAGGTCCAGGATATTAGGCTCCTCCTAGTCAGGGATACGGATATCTCCAGGTGGGTATAGAGGTCCAGATAAATCAGTTCCTCCTAGTCAGGGGATATGGACATGTCCAGAGTGGGGTATAGGTCCAGGATATATGAGGCTCCTCCTAGTCAGGGGATACGGACATGTCCAGAGTGGGTATGAGGTCCAGGATAATCAGGCTCCTCCTAGTCAGGGATAGGACATGTCCAGGTGGGGTATAGAGGTCCAGGATATATGAGGCCCTCCTAGTCAGGGATAACATGTCAGAGTGGGTATGAGTCCAGGATATATCAGGCTCCTCCTAGTCAGGGATAGGAATATCTAGTGGGGTATGAGGTCCAGATATATCAGGCCCCTCCTAGTCAGGGATAGGACTTCCAGAGTGGGGTATAGAGGTCCAGGTATATCAGGCTCCTCCTAGTCAGGGGATACGGATATTCCAGGGTGGGGTATAGAGGTCCAGGATATATCAGGCTCCTCCTAGTCAGGGGATAGGACTTCCAGGTGGGGTATAGAGGTCCAGGATATATCAGGCTCCTCCTAGTCAGGGATTACATGTCCAGAGTGGGGTATGGAGGTCCAGGATATATAGGCTCCTCCTAGTCAGGGGATACGGACATGTCCAGAGTGGGGTATAGAGGTCCAGATATATCAGGCTCCTCCTAGTCAGGGATATGGACATGTCCAGGTGGGGTATAGAGGTCCAGGATATATGAGGCTCCTCCTAGTCAGGGATACGACATGTCCAGGTGGGGTATAGAGGTCCAGGATATATCAGGCTCCTCCTAGTCAGGGGATAGGACATGATCAGAGTGGGTATGGAGGTCCAGGATATATCAGGCTCCTCCTAGTCAGGGATACGGATATTCCAGGTGGGGTATAGAGGTCCAGGATATATCAGCTCCTCCTAGTCAGGGATATGGACATGTCAGAGTGGGTATGAGGTCCAGATATATAGCTCCTCCTAGTCAGGGGATACGGATATCTCCAGGTGGGTATAGAGGTCCAGGATAAATCAGGTCCTCCTAGTCAGGGATATGGACATGTCCAGAGTGGGGTATGGAGGTCCAGGATATATGAGGCTCCTCCTAGTCAGGGATACGACATGTCCAGAGTGGGGTATAGAGGTCCAGGATATATCAGGCTCCTCCTAGTCAGGGATATGGACATGTCCAGGGTGGGGTATAGAGGTCCAGGATATATGAGGCTCCTCCTAGTCAGGATAGACATGTCCAGGTGGGGTATGGAGGTCCAGGATATATAGGCTCCTCCTAGTCAGGGGATAGGGACATTCAGAGTGGGGTATGAGGTCCAGGATATATCAGGCTCCTCCTAGTCAGGGGATAGGAATTCCAGGTGGGGTATAGAGGTCCAGGATATATAGGCTCCTCCTAGTCAGGGATATGACATTCCAGGGTGGGTATAGAGGTCCAGGATATATAGGCTCCTCCTAGTCAGGGATAGGGACTCAGGGTGGGTATAGAGGTCCAGGATAATCAGGTCCTCCTAGTCAGGGATATGGACATGTCCAGAGTGGGGATATAGGAGTCCAGGATAATATGAGGCTCCTCCTAGTCAGGGATACGGACATGTCCAGAGTGGGTATAGAGGTCCAGGATATATCAGGCTCCTCCTAGTCAGGGATATGGACATGTCCAGGTGGGGTATAGAGGTCCAGGATATAAGCTCCTCCTAGTCAAGGGATACAGACATGTCCAGGTGGGGTATAGAGGTCCAGGATATATCAGGCTCCTCCTAGTCAGGGGATAGGGACATGATCAGAGTGGGGTATGGAGTCCAGGATATATCAGGCTCCTCCTAGTCAGGGGATAAGGATATCTCCAGGGTTGGGGTATAGAGGTCCAGGATATATCAGGCTCCTCCTAGTCAGGGATATGGACATGTCCAGAGTGGGGTATAGAGGTCCAGGATATATGAGGCTCCTCCTAGTCAGGGGATACGGATATCTCCAGGGTGGGGTATAGAGGTCCAGGATAAATCAGGTTCCTCCTAGTCAGGGGATATGGACATGTCCAGAGTGGGGTATGGAGGTCCAGGATATATGAGGCTCCTCCTAGTCAGGGGATACGGACATGTCCAGAGTGGGGTATAGAGGTCCAGGATATATCAGGCTCCTCCTAGTCAGGGGATATGGACATGTCCAGGGTGGGGTATAGAGGTCCAGGATATATGAGGCTCCTCCTAGTCAGGGGATACGGATATCTCCAGGGTGGGGTATAGAGGTCCAGGATATATCAGGCTCCTCCTAGTCAGGGGATACAGACATGTCCAGGGTGGGGTATAGAGGTCCAGGATATATCAGGCTCCTCCTAGTCAGGGGATATGGACATGTCCAGGGTGGGGTATAGAGGTCCAGGATATATGAGGCTCCTCCTAGTCAAGGGATACAGACATGTCCAGGGTGGGGTATAGAGGTCCAGGATATATCAGGCTCCTCCTAGTCAGGGGATAGGGACATGATCAGAGTGGGGTATGGAGGTCCAGGATATATCAGGCTCCTCCTAGTCAGGGTATACGGATATCTCCAGGGTGGGGTATGGAGGTCCAGGATACATGGGCGTACCCAGCGTGGGGCAGGGGGGGGCCGCTGCCCCCCCCCAAGAGGAAGGGGAGTGCAGCACTGAGTGCACGCTGACCCCTGCGACTGCTGGGCCGCCCGCTCTCCCTGCGGCTCAGCGGCTGTACAGGGCCGTCGGCTCTCCCATCTACTGTGCAGGGCCGCTCGCTCTCCCAGCAGCTCTGCATTGCTGGCCGGCCGCCATATGCTGCATGATGGCCACACACAGCAAAACTGCTTGCAGCTCTCTGCTGCACAGACAGTGATCCGGCCGGCCACACTACACATTGTGCAGTGAAGGTCCGCCCCTCCACTGCATCACCTTTCAGCAGAGTAGGAGCAGCACAGAGGGTCACTCTAGAGCAGTTCCTGTGTGCGGCCATGTGTAGAGGTCACAGTGCACACACTTGCCGCTGAAGAAGACATACAGCTGTGTGTGGGACAGAAGAAAGAAGATGTGCCAGAAGAATCATCTAAAGTAAAAAGAGCCCCAATGTGTGTATGTCTGCAAGTGATTGTAACTTGTATGTATATATGATTGTGTATGTGTGTATATGATTGATTGTGAGTATATATGATTGTGTATGTGTGTATATGATTGATTGTGAGTATATATGATTGTGTATGTGTGTATATGATTGATTGTGAGTATATATGATTGTGTATGTGTGTATATGATTGATTGTGAGTATATATGATTGTGTATGTGTGTATATGATTGATTGTGAGTATATATGATTGTGTATGTGTGTATATGATTGATTGTGAGTATATATGATTGTGTATGTGTGTATATGATTGATTGTGAGTATATGTGATACTGCATGTATGTATATGATTGATTGTGAATATATATGATTGTGTATGTATGTATATGATTGATTGTGAATATATATGATTGTGTTTGTGTGTATATGATTGATTGTGAGTATATATGATTCGGCATGTGTGTATATGATTGATTGTGAGTATATGTATATATGATTGTGTATGTATGTATATGATTGATTGTGAGTATATATGATTGTGCATGAGTGTATATGATTGATTGTGAGTATATATGATTCGGCATGTGTGTATATGATTGATTGTGAGTATATGTATATATGATTGTGTATGTATGTATATGATTGATTGTGAATATATATGATTGTGTATGTGTGTATATGATTGATTGTGAGTATATATGATTGTGCATGTGTGTCTATGATTGATTGTGAGTATATATATATTGTGCATATGTGTATATGATTGTATATGCCTGTCTGTGTATATGACTGATTGTGTATGTGTGTATATGATAGTGCACATGTGTATATAATTGTAAATGTCTGCATATGATTGTATATGTCTGTGTGTATGATTCTGCATGTGTGTATACAATTGTGTATGTCTGTGTATATGATTGTGTCATATACACACATGCATAATCGTATACACAGTCATATACACACAGTCATACACACATACCATATTGTGTAATCATATACACGCGTACACAATCATACACAGTCATATACACACAATCATACACTCATACACACATACCATCATATTGGGTAATCATATACTCACGTACACAATCATACACAGTCATATACACACATATACATGATCATATACACATAATCATAAATGCACAATCATATACACAATGATAAATATGCACAATCATATCCACACATACACAGTAATATAAACACATACATAATCATATACACACAATCACACACATACAGTCATATACACAAATATACATGGCGTACCCAGAGTGGGGCAGGGGGGACAGCCTATATATGATATAGGAGCCCTATGGGGGGCTTTTGTATATGATATGAGGGCTGTATATGAGATGGGACTCCAATATCATATACAGCCCCCCATAAGGCTCCCATATCATATACAGCCCACCCTATAGGGCTCCCATATCATATACAACCCCCCATAGGGCTCTCTTGATGGGAGCCATATGGAGGGGCTATATATGATACAGGAGCCCTATGAGGGCCTGAATATGATTTGGGTGCCCTATGGCAGGGTTATATATGATATGGGAGCCCTATAAGGGGGCTGTATATGATATGGGAGCTCTATGGAGGGCTGTATAAGAGATGGCAGCCCTGTGGAGGGCTGTATATGAGATGTGAGCCCTATGGGACATTGGGGGGGCTGTATATGAGATGGAACTTACATCTCATACAGCCCCCCATACGGGCTCCCATTTCATATACAGCCCCCCATAGGGCTCCCATTTCATATACAGCCCCCCATAGGGCTCCCCAGTGGGGTAACGGGTCTGATGGGCCCCAGTGTGCAATTTTACAACCTGAACAACCATGGCTTGCCCCCCCCTAGTTTTGATCCTGGGTACGCCCATGCCAGGATATATCAGGCTCCTCCTAGTCAGGGGATACGGACATGTGAGAAGTCCATGTCATGACATATCCAGCCCGACATGTTTATTGCACTTTCACACAAGAAACCAGTGCAAAACCGCTGAAAGAAATAACATACTCAGTATTTGAAAAACGCAGCATAAAACACCCTGTGTGAACATAGCTAACAATTCCCTGCTCCTGAAAACCAGCGGCAAACATTGGATACTGCAGCGTGAACAGATTGTAAGCTCTTAGGAACAGTAGATGATTTTCCCTGTGTGGTGCAGCTATGAAGCGTTGGGCTGCACCATACAGTTAGTAATGCTGAGGTGATACTGCAGGGAGCTCTCTGCACGGCCAGCACAGCTCATCATACATGGCCGTAAGTGAGGTTTCCTCCAGCCGGCCTGGCTTTCCCAGCAGGCCCCGGGGTTACCAAGGAAACACAGCTCCCAGTTCTCCCTCCTCCTCCCATGATGCACCGAGGCGGCTCCGAGTGCCCCCAGTGCGCCGCCATGTTGTCGGAGTGATAGGCAGCGACAGGGAGACGGCTCCGGGGGCTGAGAGAAGCACTGACCCAATCCGACTCCATCCTCCCGCTCCGCCCGTGAGTATTGCGCCTACGTTAGCACCATACGGTGGCGGGAATCCCGGCTTCCTCCACACGACGATATTGTGGCTATTTGCAGCTCCGGAAGGGGGAGACGGGTGTTGGAGAAGGGGCCGGTCTCCGCCTGTGGGTCCTCCCCCTGTCCATGTTTTGAGGCCTCTATTGTTACTGGAGCCGCCGGGGGGGTCGCGAATTCACGCGAGTACGTGGATTAAAACGGCTTGAATTGTCGGTGAATGCTGCCGTGGGCCGATGCTCTGTGCACACAGGCCGGGCTTCTCATGGAAGGCTGTGAGTATGGCATGTCCTGCTCTGGAGGCCCCAGCGCTCCGTGTTGTGGGCCCCTGGTTGGACGTGGTGTTCCCATGATCCTCCGGTGCAGCACAGGCTCCTGGTGCCAGGTAGTGGGCATTGTGTGTGTGAGCGATCCTTTGTTGTGATCAGGCTTCATTGTGTGCACTCAGTTCTCTACCTGGCAGCTTTGTAGTGAGGATTGCTGTCCAGTGACAGGAAGCCTCGGAAAACACTCAATATTGCTACAAATAACAGCAGCTAGGAAACAATACAGCCTGCCCTAATGAGCAGTACACTCACTGTTGGTATGGTCCAGGACCCCTGCCCTTAGGAGCAGTACACTCACTGTTGGTATGGTCCAGGTCCCCTGCCCTTAGGAGCAGTACACTCACTGTTGGTATGGTCCAGGTCCCCTGCCCTTAGGAGCAGTACACTCACTGTTGGTATGGCCCAGGTCCCCTGCCCTTAGGAGCAGTACACTCACTGTTGGTACCGGCCAGGTCCCCTGCCTTGATGAGCAGTACACTCACTGTTGGTATGGTCCAGGTCCCCTGCCTTGATGAGCAGTACACTCACTGTTGGTATGGTCCAGGACCCCTGCCCTTAGGAGCAGTACACTCACTGTTGGTATGGTCCAGGACCCCTGCCCTTAGGAGCAGTACACTCACTGTTGGTATGGTCCAGGACCCCTGCCCTTAGGAGCAGTACACTCACTGTTGGTATGGTCCAGGTCCCCTGCCCTTAGGAGCAGTACACTCACTGTTGGTACCGGCCAGGTCCCCTGCCTTGATGAGCAGTACACTCACTGTTGGTATGGTCCAGGTCCCCTGCCCTTAGGAGCAGTACACTCACTGTTGGTACCGGCCAGGTCCCCTGCCTTGATGAGCAGTACACTCACTGTTGGTATGGTCCAGGTCCCCTGCCCTTAGGAGCAGTACACTCACTGTTGGTACCGGCCAGGTCCCCTGCCTTGATGAGCAGTACACTCACTGTTGGTATGGTCCAGGTCCCCTGCCCTTAGGAGCAGTACACTCACTGTTGGTACCGGCCAGGTCCCCTGCCTTGATGAGCAGTACACTCACTGTTGGTATGGTCCAGGTCCCCTGCCCTTAGGAGCAGTACACTCACTCTTGGTATGGCCCTGGTCCCCTGCTCTTAGTAGCTGCACACTCACTCTTGGTATGTCCCTGGTCCCCTGCCCTAAATAGCTGTGCACGCACTCTTGGTTTGGCCCTGGTCCTTAGGAGCTGCACACTCACTCTTGGTATGACCCTGATCACATACCCTCAGGAACTGTACACTCACTCTTGGTATGACCCTGATCACATACCCTCAGGAACTGTACACTCACTCTTGGTATGACCCTGATCACATACCCTCAGGAACTGTACACTCACTCTTGGTATGACCCTGATCCCCTGCCCTTAGGAACTGTACGCTCACTCTTGGTATGACCCTGATCCCCTGCCCTTAGGAACTGTGCACTCACTCTTGGTATGACCCTGATCCCCTGCCCTTAGGAACTGTACACTCACTCTTGGTATGACCCTGATCCCCTGCCCTTAGGAACTGTACACTCACTCTTGGTATGGTCCTGGTCCCCTGCCCTAAGGAGCTGCACACTCACTGTTGGTATGGTCCTGGTCCCCTGCCCTAAGGAGCTGCACACTCACTGTTGGTATGGTCCTGGTCCCCTGCCCTTAGGAACTGCACACTCACTCTTGATATGGTCCTGGTCCCCTGCCCTTAGGAGCTGCACACTCACTCTTGGTATGGTCCTGGTCCCCTGCCCTTAGGAGCTGCACACTCACTCTTGGTATGGTCCTTGTCCCCTGCCCTTAGGAGCTGCACACTCACTCTTGGTATGGTCCTGGTCCCCTGCCCTTAGGAGCTGCACACTCTCTCTTGGTATGGTCCTGGTCCCCTGCCCTTAGGAGCTGCACACTCACTCTTGGTATGGTCCTGGTCCCCTGCCCTTAGGAGCTGCACACTCACTCTTGGTATGGTCCTGGTCCCCTGCCCTTAGGAGCTGCACACTCACTCTTGGTATGGTCCTGGTCCCCTGCCCTTAGGAGCTGCACACTCACTCTTGGTATGGTCCTGGTCCCCTGCCCTTAGGAGCTGCACACTCACTCTTGGTATGGCCTTGGTCCCCTGCCCTAAGGAGCTGTACACTCACTCCTGGTATGGCTCTGGTCCCCTGCCCTAAGGAGCTGCACACTCACTCTTGGTTTGGCCCCGGTCCCCTGCCCTAAGGAGCTGTTTATTCACTCTTGGCATGGCCCTGGTCCCCTGCCCTTAGGAACTGTACACTCACTCTTGATATGGTCCTGGTCCCCTGCCCATAGGAGCTGCACACTCACTCTTGGTATGGTCCTGGTCCCCTGCCCTTAGGAGCTGCACACCCACTCTTGGTATGGTACCGGTCCCCTGCCCTAAGGAGCTGTATATTCACTCTTGGTATGGCCCTGGTCCCCTGCCCTAAGGAGCTGTACACTCACTCCTGGTATGGCTCTGGTCCCCTGCCCTAAGGAGCTGTACACTCACTCTTGGTATGGTCCCGGTCCCCTGCCCTAAGGAGCTGTATATTCACTCTTGGTATGGCCCTGGTCCCCTGCCCTAAGGAGCTGTACACTCACTCTTGGTATGGCCCAGGTTCCCTTCTCTTAGTAGCTGCACGCTCACTTGTGGTATGGTCCTGATCCCCTGCCCTTATGAGCTGCACACTCACTCTTGGTATGGTCCTGGTCCCCTGCCCTAAGGAGCTGCACACTCACTCTTGGTATGGCTCTGGTCCTCTGTCCCTTCACCCCCTCTTCGCCTTGTCCATTCTACTCCAGAACTTGCTGTTACGTCCTCCCTGACAAGTCCTATTTTTGCCAATAGTGGCCTTGGGGTGGGTGCCCACAATCAGGATTAGCAGCATTTTAGATGGAGTGTCTTCTCACTGTGTCCAGTGCACTGCATTGTACAGTACAAGAACAGGGGGTGGTTTATAGAAATCGCATACCCACTGTGCATTATCTGTCCACTGCATAAACCTGAGCCACAGCATGTCTGTTTCTGATTGTGGAGATATGAGTGTTCTATGGGGCAGAGCACAGCAAAAATCTACTGCACTCAGAGTGCTGATTGTGGGCACGGACAGCGGGTTCTCCCACAGAGCACAAACATCTCCAGAAAGGAATGATGCTGTGTCCAGAACTCAGGCACTCCTGATCATGGGCACTTGTCTTTACCCAAATGTCAGGTAGGTAGTTCTAGAAAGCTGAGCTGGTTACTTGTTTGTTGTGCTTTATTGTCACTACTACCTATGTTGTAGCTCCTGACACTAGATCCCGCAATTGTTCCTTTTCTACTTATATGTAAGCTACAATTTTGGTTATCATTGGATGGATCCAGATCATATCTTTCCAACATATCTCTTTTCTGTCCATTTTCTCTCCAGTACCCGTAGGCATGTTGTATTTATGTTCCAAGACCCTCATTGATTTTCCAGATTCTGTGGACATCCTTTTTGGTCTGTGAAGTCTTTAGTTATGGAGAAACAGAGTACCTTATCCTCCTCACATGCCTCAGCCCAGAATAGCTATGATTCCACAGCCATGTTTCATTCTTTGTCAGGACATTGGCAGTTTCAAGCCATATCTTATACACAAGAATTTGTTGTTTTTTACGCCACTGAAAAATATGCCAGTGCTGTCAATCTATTTGTGCTGGAAAACTTTTAGGAGTTATTTAGGGGATTGTAAGGTTCAGTTCTTCATTTAATGTTTGGCCTGCTGATGTCCACTATGGCAAACCCGGTAGTCACTTATACAAGTGACTTAAAGCCCATTTACACGGTATGAGATCGGGAATCATATCACTTAAACGTCTTGGGTTTGGAGTCGTTGAAACGACATCGTTAGGACGTTGTTGCGTGTGACACCGAGATACGACTGCGATAAATCGTTGGATCGCTGATCACAGATTTGAGAACATGTTCTGAAATCAAACGATCCTCAATCAGCCAAGCTGCTGCATCGTTGTGTGTGACACCGCGATAACGATGTCGTTAACGACTTCTCCTATTCACAAGAGTGAACAAGTATCGTTCACTGGGTTGTGCGAACAATAGCTGCTCGCTACATCGTTGGTGCGTCGTTCACGATATCTAGACATGTGATATCTCAATCACCAACTATGTCAAAATGATGTCCTAATGACCGAGATCGTTGGTGAGATCTAAACGATATTGAAGCGTGTAACTGTTCCTTTAGGCTGTGTTCAAATCAATACAGTGCACTACCCTGAGCAAAGCATTGGAGCTTGTCCGGAGCCATTCACTTGAATGGAGCCAGAGACGCTCTTCCAGTTTTTTTTTGTTTTTTTTTTCGTTTATTTTTTTATCTTTCTGGGATTCTGATGGAAACCCTTAACCCCTTCTCCCCGGGCGATTTTTTTTTTTTTTTTTTTTTTTTTTTTTTTTTTTTAGTGTTTCTCTCCCCGTCTTCCAAGAGCCATAACGTTTATTTATCCATCAATTTAGCCATACAAGACCTTGTTTTTGCATGTCGAGATGTACTTTTGATTGAAATAATTTACCATATGGTGTCCAGGAAAATGGGGAAAAAAACTCCAAATGTGGTGAAATTCCAAAAAAAAAGTGCAGTTATACTTTTTTATTTTTTTTAAATTTTTTTGACCAAGTTCACCATTTGGTAAAAAAAAATTATTTATTGGTATGTTGCCTCAGGTCGTTACAATTTTGTAGATACTGAACATGTATGCTTTATTCCGAGACCCGTAGTGTTCTCATTTTTCAGGATCTGGTGCTGTGTGACGGGTTTAATTTTTGTGGCTTGAGCTGTTTTTCATTATACCATTGTTAGGTAGATGCAATGTTTTCACCCGTTATTGCATTTTAATGCAATGTAACATATTATTTTAGGTTGAAGGAAGACCTCAAGTCCATCTAGTTCAACCCATAGCCTAACATGTTGATCCAGAGAAAGGCAAAAAAAAACATGTGACAACACTAAGCTCCACATTGGGGCAAAAAATTCCTTCCTGACTCCAGATATGGCAATCAGACTAGTTCCCTGGATCAACGCCCTATCAAAGAATCTAGTATGTATAACTGATAATATTATAGTTTTCAATAAAGGTATCCAGGCTCTTCTTAAATGTTAGTAGTGACTCACTCATTACAACATCATGTGGCAGAGAGTGCCATAGTCTCACTGCTCTTACAGTAAAGAATCCACGTCATGGTCCATGTAGCAGCGACCAAAAAAAAGTGAGGTTGGGGTTTGGATTTTTTTTCCGTTACGTAGTTTACAGATTTGACTAATTGATTTAATATTTTGATAGATTGAGCATTTCTGAACGCAGCAATACCAAATATGTGAATTTTTAGTTAGGTTTTTAAAGTTTTGCTTTCGAAGGGGCAAAAAAGGGGGTGATTTGATCTTTTAGCTTTTTTTTTATATACTTTAAAAAAAAAATGTTTATTTACTTGGCTCACTATGGCGCCTCAGTGCTGCACTTTCCAATTGCTTCTCTTGTATTCAGATGAGCTGTAGCACATCTGAAGAAAGGAGAAATGATTGCTTCCTGTTGGTGACGTCACTGGGAGATCGCCAGCAGTAAGTGATTGCTGACAGCTGTCGGGGTCATCAAAGGACCCTGGGTTGTCAAATTAACAGACAGAGGTCCCGTACTCACATCATGGGTCCTACCATCGTGACTGGTAACGACACCATCCCCGCCATGAGGCTTTGGTTCATGCTGTCAGTGATTGACAATGCGATCCAAAGGGTTAGCCGCATCGATCAGATCGCTGATCCATCGATGCTGTTAGCTACACATCTCAGCTGATGAGATCAGCTGAGTAGAAGGGAGGGACATGGCCAAGGACATACATATGCGTCCTTGTTCGTGAAGGGGTTAAAGGGAACCTGTCAACTACTTTATTCCCTCAAACCTATCACTACCTGTCCCTGCAGCTTCCTGGTACATCTCTAAGCATCCCTGTCTGACCTAATAGTGTACTGTAAGGCTGCCTTCACACTCGGAGAGGATCCGCAAGCTGACCGTAGCCACCACCAGCCCCTATTTTTATAATGGGAACGCACGGTCATGCGCAGGTCTGCACATGACCGTGCGCTCCCATTCACTGCAATATGTGATTTGTACGCAGGCGGATGCCCGTGCACAAATCACACTCATCCGACATGGTCGCGTTCCTGGTGCGGACGAGAGTGTGTGATTGTGTGTGATTTGTGCACGGGCATCCGCCTGTGTACAAATCACATATTGCAGTGAATGGGAGCGCACGGTCATGTGCAGACCTGCGCATGACCGTGCGTTCTCATTATAAACATAGGGGCTGCGGTCAGCTTGCGGATGTCCTCCGCAGGACGCTGCGGAGGGTCTGCAAGTCTGAAGCCAGCCTAATTGTGAAGAAAAGTCATATTATAACTTGCATGTTTGTATGGTAATTAGGATGGTGTCTTTGCAGTGCAGACACTCTGGGCGTTCTCTTAGGCTCCATGTAGCTCCTCGCTATATGGTTATCGCGCCTGGTGGGAGTGATTAACCTAATTTTCAAGCACACTCTAGAGGGCCTGTCACACGCGTCAATATCGCCTGCACGATATCGGCTGCACGTGACGTTGCAGCGATATTGACGCGTGTGACATACTGAATCAACCAGCGATAAATCGCTGGTTGATGATCGCCAGGTTTTAGAACCTGCTCTAAAACCTGGCGATTGTCGCCCGGTGGACACGCAGCATCGCTGCGTGTGACACCGGGAGTAGCGATATTCCAGCTCCCAGCGCCTCTCACAAGCGCTGGGAGCTGGTAACTAAGGTAAACTGCGGGTATCTAGGCAGCGCGCGCTGCCTAGATACCCGACGTGTACCTTAGTTACCAGCCTCCTCCGCTCTGCTGTCCCTGTGCCAGTGTGGCAGAGGAGAGGGGGTTAACCAGGGAAGCTTCCTGCTTCCCCCTGCTGAGCCCGCCCCTCCTCTCTCTGCCGCTGCACCAGGGCCCCCGGGCAGCAAGGTCCGCCCCTGGCTCACCGGCTGGTATCTAAGGTACACAGTGGGTAACTAGGGTCCCTAGTTACCCGCTGTGTACCTTAGATACCAGCCGGTGAGCGGAGGAGGCTGGTAACTAAGGTACACGTCGGGTATCTAGGCAGAGCGCGCTGCCTAGATACCCGCAGTTTACCTTGGAGACCAGCCTGCTCCCGCTTCCAGCAGGCTGGCAGCGGGAGCAAGACATCGTGGAAACGATATTTAAATCGTTTCCACGATGTTTCTGGTCAATTGATCGCTGGTGAGTCTGTCTGTGTGACAGCTCACCAGCGATCAGCCGTCAATGTCGTCAGCGATCATCTCACTGACGACATTGACGCGTGTGACTGGCCCTTAGGAGTTTGAAATCTGTGGGCCGCTTCTTGGTATGATGTAGTAGAGGACTGTATTAATGTGAACAAAGACTGCAGCCATACAGATAAGGCTATCTGCTTGCTATTGATGTGAAACTCAATCTTGAAAATGGCTGTGTTCTAATGGCCACTTTACACGCAGCTACAGGTAACAGGTTTACCACAGGTAACTTACTGGCTGCAGTGAAATCATGGAGACATAGTTCTATCTTGTTGCTGTGTACAAATGGAATAATGTCTCCATGATTTCACTGCAGCCAGTAAGTTACCTGTGGTAAACCTGCTACCTGTAGCCGCGTGTAAAGAGGCCATAAGGGTGCTTTCTCACTGCGATTTTTCAGGATCCGTGGCTGTCCGTTTTACAACGGACAGCCACAGATCCTATTTGGCCCCCCATGTCATCCGTCCAGCAAATGGGGCCTCTTATATATCCATATTTGTGATGACAATTTGTACTATGTTGTCACAATATACGATTGGTGTTTGTGAACCAGTCTATAATATGTTACACACACATTAATTTAAAGAACTAAGATTGATGAGATGAAGGTGGTTTCTTTCCAAAGTGACATGGCCAGCTTCTCTCTTATATACCTCTTCCTAGTCACCTTTGTTTCCGTTTTATCCTGTTAACCATCTTACATTTACGTACTGCATGTTAACACACCTGTATGGGGGGGCCCCCTGTTAAGCTTACATTTTGTTGAAATTAAATTATAATGTCATGGATGCCTCCTCCTGGATGTTTTCTGAATACATGATCATAGCAGAATTAATTATGTAGTGAGCGCCATAGTTGCTTTGATATTCATGAAGGGGTGGTTTGGGCCTTTTGTCACGCCCCCTCGCCTCTGACTCTGACATTACAGAAGCGTTGTGGCTACTTAGTAACCAGACGCAGGGCATGGGCAGACTAACTGGATCCGGCGGTGTTATTGGACGCAATAGCGATGACGCCTAGCCGCTTCCGGTGCATGTTGTGGTTGCTACAGTGACCACAACGTTGTATTAATATGGCGTGATGTGGCCTCCTATTAGATGTCATCTGAATATATGATCACAGCAGAATTAACTTTTATGTAGTGAGCGCTATAGTTGCTATGATATTCATGAAGGGGTTGTTTGGACCTCTTGTCGCGCCCCCTCGCCTCCGACTCGAATATAGCACAAGCGTCGTGGTTACTCAGCAATCAGACGCAGGGCACAGGCAATTTAACTGTATCCGGCGGTGTTATCGGACGCACAGGCGATGATGCCTAGCCGTTTCCGGCGCATACATAGCATTTGTTGTGGTTGCTATGGTAACCAAAACACTGTATTGATATGACGTTATGCACGCATAGAAGCTGGTAAGTAATATTTTTGATATAGGATGTGTGATACTTATTCGGGTTTAAACTGACAACATAGCTTATGCTGGGTCTTTGTGCTGATTATACATATTTCAGTACAAGATAAGTGGACGTTTGTATACCCCAGAGCTATTAGGTATTGGAGTCTCCATGGAGACAATACATGGCATATACAGGAAGTGATCTCCTGTTCCTCTTCCTGTTGTAGGAGTTTACCATCAATATGAATTTGGGAACACATCTGTTTTGCATTTCATTATCTTCTCACTCTTTATATAACTAGGTGCATTTGACTTGTATCTCAGATTTCCCCTGAGGAAGCTGCCTAGCACAGCGGAACGCGTGGGGCCCCGGACAATCTGGTTGCAGTTGATTAATTGGGTAATATGCGTGAATGTAGTATGCTGTGGTGTTTCTCGCCCTGCCTTGTTACATTAGTCTTTTAGGCTTGTTTGATGGAGAACAGAGCCTGATGTTATGTGCTCTAACATTGTAGATTGTGGATGGAATTCATCTATATTGATTTGATAGATCATGTAAGCCATAGGGGTGGATTAAACGCAGCCTTATCTGCATCACAAAGCTGGCGGCGACTAATCAGCGAAGCAGAGCACGACTTGGCAGGGGTTTTGAATCCCACGCCGCTGATTGGTCGTCGCGGGATTCATATTTCAGATTTGAATTCCGTCCGCCATATAGGAATACCCATAATGTGGGTGTTCCAATATGGCGGTCGGGGTACTACCGCTGCAAGCTGACGCCGGTCATCCCCGGCTGGCTTGACGCAGACCTCTGTGCGGCAGTAGATGAGCCGCCTGGCGATAGCGACGCAGATGTGTCGCCGTCGCCAGGTTTCAGCTAGTGCGAGTTATCAATGCGCGCTGCTTTTTTGCATACGCTTCACTCATTGGTTGCCGCGCGATTTTCTGGACAGGCAGACACGATTAGGCAATTATATAGTAGATACCTACAGCAGTGTTGCTGTGCGGCACTATCAGTGTTGTGCGGTGGTGTCTGTGTACAGCAGTGTTAGTGTACAGCAGTGTCAGTGTACAGAAGTATCAGTGTTGTGCAGGATGGAGGGGGGGCAGGATCCCCCTCGCTCCCGCTCTGTTTTATGCCGGTGCTTTTTCTTATAAAAGCGCTGTGTATTTTTACGCTCTGTCTGTACAGCAAAGTGAATTTCACATTCACTTTGCCGGCAGACACAGAGGCACATTGCACATTTTTGAAAAGTGCGCGCAAAAAAAACGCTAAAAAATGTGCAATGTGTGAACGTAGCCTAAGATGAGAGTGGGGTGGGCTTTTCTTTTTTTGTCAAGAATACATAGCACTTTTTAAAGTGCTATTTCCAACATTATAATCCTGGCTCATCCCATACTGTCCATCTGCCTGAACTTCCAATGATGTTTTTTTTTTCTTCCAACAAATAAAACATAAATTCATTGTTTATAAGGAGTGCACAGGGAGTACATGGAAATTGTCCCAATATGTGCTCCAGCAGACCCTTGGGGTATGGTAACGCAAAGTGTTTTTGCACAGCCAAAACCTTTCTAGGCAGTAAAAATGCAGGATTTGCTGCATTTTTTAACTGCTTTGTATTTTGTGCAGATGACATTTCTGATTTGAGTAATTCACACGTCCAGTAGTCATCTGAATGGATCTCGCAGCGATCCATTGGAAAAAAAGTTGTGCAAACACAACTTTTTTGTCCGTTAAATACAGGGCTGTTGAAACATTCAATGCTGATTCCTCAATTTCCCTGAATCCGACTCCAATAAAATGGACACCCGAATCCGACTCAACAGCTCTGGTTAAATAACTGATTTCTGCGGCATGTGCTTTTATTCTTCAACATTGCAGGCTAATGAGAACTGATCCATTGACTTATTGCTATTTATCTTCCATTTGAAACGAATCCAGTAAGCAAAAAACGGATCATTTATAGTTGAAAGAAGAACGGAAGGCTAAATAGCAATCATTTAACAGATCCATTCTCTATAGACTCCAATGTTAAAAAAAACTTAACGGATCCTGCAGAAATCAGTTATTTACCAAGGACAAAAACTTTGTGTTTGCACAACTTTATTGTCCACAGATCTCTGCAGGATCATTTCTAACCTGATCACTGGACATGTGAACTTGGCTTAATAAAGTTAATTTTAGTATGTGTTCACTTGCAGCAGGTTTTTGTAATGCAATTTAAGGCTGCGTTCACACATTTGCGTATTTTGCTGCTCTTTTTGCTGCGTTTTTCAGCCGTGCAAAAAAGCGCAACAAAATGCGCAGGGGCTTTCACACACTGCGCTTTCTTTACCCCAGAAAGTGCAGTGATGTCACAGAGGGGAGGAAGAATCCTGCTTCCTCCTCCCGTCTGTGACAGCCCCATTAGATTTCGCAGTGTATTAATATACTCTGCGAAATCTAAATTAAACAAAGGCAAGTGTATGAAAAATAAAAAAGAATTAATACTTTACCTGTCCGACGCCTTTTCCCGGTGTCCGGTGCCGAGGCCAGGAGATCTGTGTCCTGCAAGATCCTGCCGTGACGTCAGAGGGGTGTTCCCGGCGCTGATTGGCTGCTCGCGGTCATTTGATATGTATTCTTTACGCAGCTGCGCTTTCTGCCATAAAAAGCACTGCATATTTTACGCACTGTCTGCACGGCAAAGTGAATTTCCCATTCACTTTGCTGGCAGACACAAAACACATTGCATATTTTGAAAAGTGCGCGTAAAAAAGCAAAATACGCAATGTGTGAATGCAGCCTAAAACTGCTCATTACAGTAGCAGCAAATAATTAGATTTCAGAAATCTCCGGCACACACTTGTTAAAATTTACCGTATATACTCGTGTATAAGCCGACCCATGTATAAGCCGACCCCCCTACTTTTGCCCCAAAAACCTGGGAAAACCTATTGACTCGTGTATAAGCTGAGGGTGGACCCCAACACAGGTATACAGGCCTCCCCAGTGGTGGTATATACAGCAGCCCCAGCGGTGTGTATACAGCAGCCCCAGCGGTGTGTATACAGCAGCCCCAGCGGTGTGTATACAGCAGCCCCAGCGGTGTGTATACAGCAGCCCCAGCGGTGTGTATACAGCCCCCCTATCAGTGGTATACAGGGCATACAGGGTCCCCCCTTGCTGCCGCACACCTGTAAAGCAATAGATCATTATACTTTTCCCTGTCACCGCCGCCGCTCTCTGACACCGCGCTCCTCCGGGTCTTCATGCTCACTCCTCCGGCGCACATGAAATGACGTCATTGCCTGCGCCCGCGGGAGGAGGAAGCATGAAGACCCGGAGGAGCGCGGTGTCAGAGAGCGGCGGCGACAGGGATAAGTATAATGATCTATTGCTTTACAGGTGTGCGGCAGCAAGGGGGGCCCTGTATACCACTGATGGGGGGGGCGCTGTATACCGTATATGACCCGTGGATAAACCGAGGGGGGGGACTTTTCAGCCCAATTTTTGGGCTGAAAAACTCGGCTTATACATGAGTATATACTATAGTTAAAAACAAAAAAAACTGTTCAGTTCAGCATTTCATTTTTTGTTCCCAGTGCTAATGTGGTGCTTTAAATATAAGCCCCATGTCTTATATTCAACATCCCGCATTTTCATCTTTTTTTTTTGTGTGTCACTCTTGTCCTGCTGCGACATGTTGTGCTCGTAGCTTCCGACTGGCCTGAACTCGGAAGTGACCTCACAAAAACTCAATGCATCTAAGAGTCAAATCAAGGCCATAACAGAGCTCACATAGAGATGCATTGCGTTGTGATCTCTGGCGCGCTCCTTGAAACACTGGATCTGTTGGCAGGTCACAAATCCCCACCAACCATCCGGAGCAACGGGAATGGAAGATGAAGATGGCGCCAGGTGAGTATCAGACGAGGGTCAGGGGACTTAAATTTAAAAGAACACTCTGAAAGCACTACAATGTAAAAAAAAATGGAGTGGTTCTTTCAGCTTTTTTGCAGTGTTATTTTTTCACCCATAAAAAGGTGAAAAAGATGCTGTAAAACAAAAATCAAAGCAAAAGCATTTTTTGCTGCCGTTTTGAAGTGTTCATGAACAAATAAAACTAGTTTGATTAGGGTGGTGTAGAGAAAGCACATGTAATATGCACCCAAAGAAATATTTCAAAATTGACCTTTTTCATCCTGCGTTTTTACTTTTAAGGCTGGTTTCCGCTTTTTTGGAAACTGTTTTTTTTTTTTTTTTTCAGCAAAATTCACATCTGATCGGATATGATTTTCCCCCTGAAACAAGATGAAACCATCCGGAATTATACCATATCTGTTTGCCGAATCCAGTATAATTCTGGATGGATTCATCCGTTTTGACGCATCCTCCAAGATGGATAGAGCTCACAAGTCTCCTGCTTTCCCGCTGCTTTTTCTTCTGAGCTCAATAAACTTCATGAATATTGACTGTACTGAAATGCAGTAGCCAATCACAGATGCTCTCTCACTGTAACAGCGTCTGTGATTGGCTATACAAATACTAAAGAGGTTGAGGAGAAATTTTGCCCATTCTTATTGAACAAGAAAAATACTCCACCACACCCTACAGTATACCATATATAATTAAATGAAACTTTAAGATTATAGTACAAGAAAAGATTTTTGGGGTGGGGCATACAAATTGATACATAAAGTGCAATGTAGAGAGACAGATCAAATAAACAAAAAATGTAAATGTTCCCAAAAATGCAAGGACACATTCACGAAAAAGGTAAATATTGCACATATTAGACACTAGTGAGGTTAATACACAATAGCTCCTATAGTTAGGGCATCATCGGGGACAGCCTTTGGCTTTTACCATATAGCCTCTGGGTATACCTAATTTTTGCTCTTCCCCTGTTTAATCACACTATTTGTGAGGTTTTGCGTTTAAGTGTCCTAACCATAGGAGCTGTTTTGTATTACCGTATATACTCGTGTATAAGCCGACCCCCCTACTTTTGCCCCCAAAATCTGGGAAAACCTATTGACTCGTGTATAATCCGAGGGTGGACCCCAACACAGGTATACAGGCCCCCCCAGTGGTATACAGGCCTCCCCAGTGGTAGTATACAGCCCCCAGCAGTGTGGTATACAGCAGCCTCCCCAGTGGTATATATAGCAGCAGCCCCAGGGGTATATACAGCAGCAGCCCCAGGGGTATATACAGCAGCAGCCCCAGGGGTATATACAGCAGCAGCCCCAGGGGTATACAGGCCCCCCCCTTGCTCGGCAAACCTGTAAAGTAAAATCCTTATACTTATCACTGTCCTGTCGCCGCCGTCCCGCCGCTGCCGACACCGCGATCCTCCATCTTCATTCAGCGTCTTCCGGCTTCCTGTGGTCGTCGCTGACAATGACGTCATTGCCTGCGACCACAGGAAGCCGGAAGACGCTGAATGAAGAGGTAGGATCGCGGTGTCTGCAGCGGCGGGACGGCGGCGAGAGGACAGTGATAAGTATAAGGATTTTACTTTACAGGTTTGCCGAGCAGGGGGGGGGCCTGGATCTTGATGGGGGGGCCTGTATACTGATGCGGGCGGTATATACTCGCATATAAGCAGAGGAGGGACTTTTCAGCCCAAATTTTGGGCTGAAAAACTCAGCTTATACTCGAGTATATACGGTAACCTTGACTAGTGTTGGCTACCCCTTTGTGTAATACTTACCTTTTAATGCCTTTGTCCTTGCCCCTTATGGAAAATTTACATTTTTTTTGTGCCCTTGACCTGTCTCTCTACATTACACTTTATGTATCAATTTGTATGCCCACACCCCAAAAATCTTTTCATGTACTGTGATCTTAATAAAAGTTAAGTTTTATGATATATAGGGTGTGGTGGAGGATTATTCTTGTGATACAAGATGTCTTAAAAGATTTGCCTATAATAAATATATCTGCTTGGGCTTTTCTCTAATGTCTGTGGCTACTGCACTCAGACTTTGCCCCCACAGTCTGTGCTTGGTTGCCATATACATTAGTGTATGGCAACCTACCTGCTGGCATGTGTGTAAAACAGTGGGACAAAAAATATGTCCCCTGTATTTTTCATTCTCAGCACAGATAAAGCAGTCAGCAGTCCCTTGCTGCCTAGTATTTCTGTTGCTGGTAATCAAAAATACAGGGGCCCATTAATTATTTATTTTAAATTATTTTAATAAATAATTTTAAATAATTTAAAAAAAATGCATTTGCTTCGCCCTAATTTTGATTGCTGTCAAATTAATACCATGCAGCTGAGGGTTAGTATTCTCAGTGTAGTAAGTCCCATACTTACTTGGCCCCCCACGCTACAGAATAGCAGCCAACTGAGAAATTAGCACATTTATTAGATGCGCCAAATCATGGTGTTCTAACCAGCTCCTCCCAATGGCCTGGTATGGTGGCATCAGGGTGATCACCTTTTTTTTTTCCCCTCCCCTTCTTCCAAGAGCCATAACTTTTTAATTTTTCCGTCAATGTAGACATATGAGTGCTTTTTGTGGGATAAGTTGTACTTTCAGATGAAATCATTTATTTTACCATATAGTGTACAGGAAAATGGGGAAAAAAATTGCAAGTGCGGTGAAATTGCAAAAAGAAAAGTGCAATTTCATGTTTGTTATTTTTTATTCACCATGTTCACTATATGGTAAAACTGATGTCAGTATGATTCCTCGGGTCGGTATGAGTTCTTAGACACCAAACATACCGTATATACTCGTGTATAAGCCGAGTTTTTCAGCCCAAAAAATGGGCTGAAAAGTCCCCCCCTCGGCTTATACACGGGTCAATACGGTAATCCTATGGTGGGAGGGGGCGCGGGGGGTGGGGGGGCGCTGCGCAGTATTTCTTACCTTGTCCCCCGTTCTGCAGTGCTTTCCGGTGTCCTCCGTGCTCCGTTCCCGGTCTGCTGGGCCTTGTGGTTCCTCCTGGTTCCTCATCCTTCGGTTCCATCATGGGGGCTGCCATCTTGCTTGTTCTCTCCGCCCCCGGCCAGTGATGTCAGAGCAGGCCGCGCTGTGATTGGCTAGCACCCGTGATCACATGTCACGGGTGCTAGCCAATCACAGCGCGGCCTGCTCTGACATCACTGGCCGGGGGCGGAGAGAACAAGCAAGATGGCAGCCCCCATGATGGAACCGAAGGATGAGGAACCAGGAGGAACCACAAGGCCCAGCAGACCGGGAACGGAGCACGGAGGACACCAGAAAGCACTGCAGAACGGGGGACAAGGTAGGAAGCTGTGTGTGTGTGTGTATGTGTATATATGTGTATGTGTGTGTGTGTATATATATGTGTGTCCCCGGAAGCCCCCGGAAGAAGCTCCAATAGCGAAACGGCGTAGGGGTAGGAAGCCTAAGCACCGCGTTCCCTCTAAACAGGTAATTTAACTTGATTAATTCTCGCTCCTGAGACCAGGTTACTCCTCTATTGTAGCGATACTCCATTAACCTTGCCACCATTCAGGTCTTTGACTGTAGCCTTCAGGATTCCTATTGGCACTTTGATCGGGTCTATTAACAATGCTAGTCAAGGTATTTATGGATAACTACGGATATAGTTTATGAGGTGTATTTCTGATTTAGTGGTCTGGACTGTAATAGTTTTTTGAGCCTGTATTTTTTGAGGGTTTACTCGTGTGCTACTTGGCGTTTCCTGTTTGTAGCTCTGTTTTTTGATTTTATACTTGTTTAACAATAAAGAATCAATTATTGATATATAATTTGATTTCATTGATTAATTCATTCCTTGAACGAGACCTTCGGGTTTCTTTCAGTTAGTAAATGGTTGTTTGGAGTGACATATAAAAACTAAGGACAGGTTGTTATATATGTGTGTATGTATGGGTATGTGTATGTAAGTAGGCTGGCTGCCAATATAAGCCATACTTCTAGGGCTGCTGGATACTACCACTGGGCTGTATATACCTCTGGGGCTACTGTATACTACCACTGGGGCTGTATATACCTCTATGGCTACTGTATACTACCACTGGGGCTGTATATACCTCTGGGGCTACTGGATACCACCACTGGGGCTGTATATACCTCTATGGCTACTGTATACCACCACTGGGGCTGTATATACCTCTGGGGCTACTGGATACTACCACTGGGGCTGTATATACTTCTGGGGCTGCTGGATACTACCACTGGGGCTGTATATACCTCTGGGGCTACTGTATACTACCACTGGGGCTGTATATACCTCTATGGCTACTGTATACTACCACTGGGGCTGTATATACCTCTGGGGCTACTGGATACCACCACTGGGGCTGTATATACCTCTATGGCTACTGTATACTACCACTGGGGCTGTATATACCTCTGGGGCTACTGGATACTACCACTGGGGCTGTATATACTTCTGGGGCTGCTGGATACTGCCACTGGGGCTGTATATACCTCTGGGGCTGCTGGATACTACCACTGGGGCTGTATATACCTCTATGGCTACTGGATACTACCACTGGGGCTGTATATACCTCTGGGGCTACTGGATACTACCACTGGGGCTGTATATACCTGTGGGGCTGCTGGATACTACCACTGGGGCTGTATATACCTCTGGGGCTGCTGGATACTACCACTGGGGCTGTATATACCTCTGGGGCTACTGAATACTACCACTGGGGCTGTATATACCTCTGGGGCTACTGGATACTACCACTGGGGCTGTATATACCTCTGGGGCTACTGGATACTACCACTGGGCTGTATATACCTGTGGGGCTGCTGGATACTACCACTGGGGCTGTATATACCTCTGGGGCTGCTGGATACTACCACTGGGGCTGTATATACCTCTGGGGCTACTGAATACTACCACTGGGGCTGTATATACCTCTATGGCTACTGTATACTACCACTGGGGCTGTATATACCTCTGGGGCTGCTGGATACTACCACTGGGGCTGTATATACCTCTGGGGCTACTGAATACTACCACTGGGGCTGTATATACCTCTATGGCTACTGTATACTACCACTGGGGCTGTATATACCTCTGGGGCTACTGGATACTACCACTGGGGCTGTATATACTTCTGGGGCTGCTGGATACTGCCACTGGGGCTGTATATACCTCTGGGGCTGTATATACCACTGGGGAGGCTGCTGTATACCACACTGCTGGGGGCTGTATACCTGTGCTGGGGTCCACCCTCGGCTTATACACGAGTCAATAGGTTTTCCCAGATTTTGGGGGCAAAAGTAGGGGGGTCGGCTTATACACGGGTCGGCTTATACACGAGTATATACGGTATATACTTTTTATATAAGTGGGGCTAAATAATTCAGGAGTTTTTAAAGCAAAAGAATTGCACTTTGGTGTCATTTTCCTTGACCCATAGTGTTTTTATTTTTTGGGATTTGAGGCTGTGTGACGTCTTTTCTTTTGCGGCTTGAGCTGATGTTTCTAATGATACCATTTTTGGGTAGATCGATTTGTTTTGATTGCTCGTTATTGCATTTTGCTATAAAACATAATTTTGACTTTTAGCTTTTTTTTTTTTTTTTCGTTACCCAGTTTGCCGATTTGATTAACTGATTATATATTTTGAAAGATCGGGCATTTCTGAATGCATCTATACTAAATATGCATATTTTTTTTCTTTAATAGTTTTAATTTTCATCAGGGAAACCATGGAGGTCCCATGATCGCTCCACAGGACCTCCGATCAAGGTCGGGAACAGCGCGAACCTGCCGCGATGCTTTGGATGGTGTAGTCAGTGAATGACAGCGTGATCCAAAGGGTTAACAGCAGCGATCAGACCTCCTCTGTTAGCTACACACCTCAGCTGATGAGATCAGCTGAGATGTGCAGGGGATGTTTCAAGCTCACAGTGTGAGCTCACATCAAAGAGTGGGAGGCATCATAGGTCAAGAAGGGGTTAATATTAGCTGAATATTAACATCTTCTTCTTAAGCCCAAATTGGTAATGTTCAGGAGTCTGATACCCTCCCAGTACCAGTCCACTAACAAAATAGTTAAACAAACACACGATTCCTTTATTAGAAATGAAACACACAAACATCCCTCATTTTCCCATTTAATAAACTCCAAACATACCCTTCGATGATAATCCACAACGAGGTCCCACAAAGCACACACATCTCTGCTACATTGGTGGTTCCGCTGAAGAAGAAACATTCTATCACCGAGAGCTTTGGCTGCATCAGTGAGTGAGGTCACGACGGTAACAGCTGACACAGTTACCATAGTGACCTCACTCACTTAACCGCAGAACTGGCCAAAGCTCTCTGAGTGTGTCCGGAGATCGGCTGCAGCTCTCAGGGAACTTTGTGTGCTTGGAGCTTGCACCGACAGGATGCTGCTTCTTCTGCGGGACCTCCGATGCAGCAGAGCTGAATGTGCTTTGTGAGACCTTGTTGTGTATTATCGTCGGAGGGTATGTTTGGGGTTAATAAATGGGAAAATGAGGATTGTCTGTGTGTTCTATTTCCAATAAAGAACCAGAATCATGTGTAACCCTGAGGCAGGTGCAAGGTTAGCACCGAAACGCGTTGGTGTGAGGAGGAATAAAGGAGCAGCAGATACAAGTGTTGGCTCCCTGTGTATCATTTATCAAGCAGCAGCACGGACCAGAGACACCACTCCTATCTTGGATGATTCTGGATCTTTTCCCATGGTGCACGTGGCGGTGTGGGTCATGCGGCAGCTGTCAGCTAAGGCATATAAGCCGGTTGTGGGTGAACAGAACCGAACCAGGTGAGCAAGGTCCATCTGGGGTCACCATTTGGTAAAACGAGTGATAAGGCACAATCTGCGCCTCTTTGTCTCCCTTGTTTTTTAGCTATTTCCAATAAACGAATTCTCTTTTTTTTTTTTTTTTTATATATATAACTATTTCCTTGATAAATTGGTAATGGGCGGGTATCAGACACCTGATCATTACCAATTTGGCTTACTGACAAGATGCCATTAACCTTTTGTATCAACCCAATGCCACTGCACCAGGGCAATTGGGCTCCGTGTCTTCTTTACCATTTACTTGAGAATCCTAATGGCCGAGTCTAACATTGGCCTTACATTATGAATCTTGTGCTTATTGGCAGCTGGCAATACAAAGCTGGCATTAACCCCTTATTACCAGTTTGCCACCGTCCTCAGGGAAACTGGAAGAGCCGGGTAAAGCGCCAGGAATTGGCTCTTATGATTGCGCCAATGTCTGGGGTGGTTGCGGGTTGCTATTCTATAGCTTGTGGGGCCTAAAAATGATGGGCCTCCACAACGCCGAGTATACCAGCCCCCATCTGCCTTGTTTTATCTTGGCTGGCAATTTAAAAATAGGGTGAAGCCCTTCACTTTTTTTTTTGCCTGCTAAGGTAAAAATAGCTTCTGTGATTGGCTGTTCTTGGTCAGTTTAGTGACTATGCATAAAGCTGAATGGGTGGCCCCTGAAGCAGCAGCTGGGAGACTGGAGAGATGATCTAGCTATGTTATCATCTATTCTATCTGATCATCTATTTATCTATACAACCATCTAGCTACATGCACAAAATAACGCATGCTACAGATATGTACAAAACTTTTGCATGACGTTATATTGCATTTGTTTTCTTAACCGGACAGAAAACAACGCATGCCCATTTTGGCATACTTCAGTATGTGTTTGTTGAATGGAAGCGTGTGGATGCGTTTACGTGTCCGTTACATTACGTTTGTGCTGCTGTCAAATGGATCCAATAAACTGACAGCAAAAACATAATGTGATCCTTGCCTCATGGGAATCCTACATTGTCATTATTAGTAATGCAATAACTTAATCAGATGATGTACAGCGGAACAAGGCTGGGGGTTCATATATCGGTACTGCTGGTCACGTGAATAGTCATATTACTTCTAGGTGCCACACTCACCAGTCTAACCTGTTAGAGACCATGTTTTCACTAGAAAGCATTGACTTATTGTGAAGGCTGAATTTTGTGCAACTATCAAACAATATCCAATCCCAATATCTGAAAATGATCCCATTTGGTCAGAATAACTATTTTTTTGTTGGTGTAAAATGAGTCTATATAGCATATTGTATTTGTTGTGTTGTTCAAAAGCAACCACAGAAAATGAACAGAAATTTTAGGCAATTACTTGGGACTGAGTCGTCATTGTTGAGTTAATTTTAGTGTTGCACTAGGTCTGAAAAGCCATATCTGTTTGTAAATGGCTTCCAAACCACATTTTACATCTTTGTGCAAAATACGTTAGTCCCAAGTCTATCAATCTCATAAAATTATTTGAAGTGGCAATCTCCTTGTTACGGAGGTAGAAATATGTTTTTTTTTTAAATAAATATAATTTCTCAAAAAATTAAAGGGAACACTGAAATATTACATCCCAGATCTCATTGAATGAAATATTCCAGTTGGATTTTTTTTTCCATTACATAGTGGAATGTGTTAAGAACAATAAATCATAATTATAATCATAATAATCATTGATCATTTGTATGTGTCTCTTGTGCGTGCCACTCTGGCCTAATAATAGGTCTTGCCTGTTAGGTAGGATAAGGATAATTCGGCGATGCTGGGGTTAGTAGTATATGGTGGTTAGTATATGTAGTGGCTAGTAATAATTCCAGTCCTAGAAAATTGATAATAGGAAAATCAGGAGTGGTTATACACTCTCTATAGGAGTAGAATCCTAACAGGACTATAAGGGAATATTTCTTTTACCACTGTCTGATAATCTGCAGTGTGGGAATGAAATCCAGATGCTGATATACAGGAAAAAATGGAAAAAAAGATAGTAATCCATATAATTACCTTTTCCCTTCCGTCTTCCACTTCCATTGTCAGGGTGACCCCCTATCATGCGCTGGTGGCAGCCATATTTGCACACCCAAGTGATGCGTGTGCAAATATGGTGCCCACTTGCAGTATTGGCCCCTTGCACAATACCGCCAGCGGTGCCACCGATAACCGAAACTAACGGCTGGAACGCGTCACCAACAAAACCCGCAGCTCACAGGCTGCGTTGGACATCACCACCACCCACAGCGCCAAATGAGTAACTGCGCCTACGCACACAGTTGGTCAAGCCGCCACCATGTTTGAAAACTAACTGTAACATGTAGCCATCTTTGGACACTTGGGTGTCAAGCCACTCATGACCAATAGACAATGCAAGAAGTCTTACCTGGACCAAAAAGAAAAAGAACTGGACTGTTGCACAGTGGTCCAAGGTCTTGTTTTGAGATAAAAGTAAATTTTGCATTTGATTTGGGAATTGAGGTCCCAGAGTCTGGAGGAAGAGTGGAGAGGCACACATTACAAGCTGCTAGAGGTCTAGTGTGAAGGTTACACAATCAGTGATGGTTTGGGGACCATGTAGTCTGCTGGTGTAGATCCAATGTGTTTTATCAAGAACAAAGTCTGCGCTGCCATCTACCACAAAATTTTAGAGCACTTCATGCTTGCCTCTGCTGTCAAGCTTTTTGGAGATGGAAATTTAATTTTCCAGCAGGACTTGGCACTTGTCCACACTGCCAAAAGTACCAATACCTGGTTTACTAACCACAGTATGACTGTGCTTGATTGGCTAGTAAACTCCTGACCTAAACCCCATAGAGAATCTATGGGGTTATTGTCAAGAGGAAGATGAGAGACACCAGACTCAACATTGCAGACAAGGTGAAGGCTGCTATCAAAGCAATCTTGGCTTCCATAACACCTCAGCAGTGCCACAGGCTGATTGCCTCCATGCCACGCTGCATTGATGCAGTAATTCATGCAAAAGTATTGAGTGCATTTACTGTACATACTTTCTCTAGGAACCTTCCACGGCAGCATAGGAGGTTGCCTCTCCACGCCCTAATAGGGACAGGAAGCACAAGAGGGGTTAAAAGGCCCCTCCCACCTCCCATTAGCCAGTGTCTTTCCTGTCCCTATGGGGAATGGGGAGAGGTTTTTTTTCTCACCTATGCTGTGGTGGCGGCAAGCTGCAGTATAACTGGGAGTTTTTGCCGGTCAGTATAGGTCGATCTCACGACCCACAATCCTGGAAGTGGATACCCTAACCCACTCCTGAACGCAGTTTAATTTCACTACATCCTCCTCCACCCCCTCCCTCCTCACCTCTCATACCCAGAGTGGTGCGAAAAATCAAATCAAAAGGCGTTCCAGCCATCATAGTAACATAGTAACATAGTTTTTAAGGTTGAAGGAAGACTTTAAGTCCATCTAGTTCAACCCATAGCCTAACATGTTGATCCAGAGGAAGGCAAAAAAAACCCCATGTGGCAACACTAATCTCCACATTGGGGGAAAAAATTCCTTCCTGACTCCAGATACGGCAATCAGACTAATTCCCTGGATCAACGCCCTATCAAAGAATCTAGTATATATAACTGGTAATATTATAGTTTTCAAGAAAGGCATCCAGGCCCTTCTTAAATGTTAGTAGTGACTCACTCATTACAACATCATGTGGCAGAGATTTCCATAGTCTCACTGCTCTTACAGTAAAGAATCCGCGTCTGTGATTATGATTAAACCTTCTTCCCTCCAGACGTAGAGGATGCCCCCTTGTCCCAGTTTCAGGCCTAAGAGTAAAGAGATCATTAGAAAGGTCTCTGTACTGTCCCCTCATATATTTATACATTATTATAAGATCACCCCTAAGCCTTCGTTTTTCCAAGCTAAATAACCCCAAGTTTAATAACCTGTCTTGGTATTGCAGACCCCTTAGTCCTCTAATAACTTTTGTCGCTCTTCTCTGGACCCGCTCTAGTTCAGCTATGTCTTTCTTATACACCGGAGACCAGAATTGTACACAGTATTCTAAGTGTGGTCGCACTAGTGACTTGTATAGAGGTAAAATTATGTTCTCCTCATGAGCATCTATGCCTCTTTTAATACATCCCATTATTTTATTTGCCTTTGCAGCAGCTGCCTGACACTGGCCACTAAATGTGAGTTTGTCATCTACCCATACACCCAGGTCTTTTTCAGTGACAGTTTTGCCCAGTGTTTTACAATTAAGCACATAATTATACCTTTTGTTTCCTCTGCCCAAGTGCATGACTTTACATTTATCCCCATTAAAGCGCATTTGCCATTTAGCAGCCCAAGCTTCTAGTTTACATAAATCCTCCTGTAATATAAAAGTGTCCTCCTCTGTATTGATTACCCTGCAGAGTTTAGTGTCATCTGCAAATATTGAGATTCTACTCTGTATGCCCCCTACAAGGTCATTAATAAATATATTAAATAGAAGCGGGCCCAACACTGACCCCTGTGGTACCCCACTGTTAACTGTGACCCATTCTGAGTGTGTTCCATTAATAACCACCCTTTGTTTCCTATCACTAAGCCAGTTCTTAACCCACTTACACATATTTTCCCCTATCCCCATTGCCCTCATTTTATGTATCAACCTTTTGTGTGGCACCGTATCAAAAGCTTTTGAAAAGTCCATATACACCACATCCACTGCATTTCCTTGGTCCAGTCCAGAACTTACTTCTTCATAGAAGCTTATTAGATTAGTTTGACAGGAACGGTCCCTCGTAAAACCATGTTGATAATGGGTCATGAGGTTATTTTTCTTCAGATACTCCAGTATAGCATCTCTTAGAAAACCCTCTAGGATTTTACCCACAGTAGAGGTTAAGCTTACTGGCCTATAATTTCCAAGTTCAGTTTTTGTCCCCTTTTTGAATATTGGCACCACATTTGCTATACGCCAGTCCTGTGGTACAGACCCTGTTATTATGGAATCTTTAAATATTAAAAATAATGGTCTATCTATGACAGTACTTAATTCCTGCAGCACTCTGGGGTGTATCCCATCTGGGCCCGGGGATTTGTCAATTTTAGTGATTTTTAGACGATGCCGTACTTCCTCTTGGGTTAAGCAGGTGACGTTTAATTGAGAATTTTTGTTATCACTGATCATATTGTCTGTCATGGGATTTTCTTGTGTAAATACTGTTGAAAAAAAGTCATTTAGCATATTTGCTTTTTCCTCATCCTCATCCACCATTTCACCCAGACTATTTTTAAAGGGGCCAACACCATCATTTTTTAGTTTCTTACTATTTATGTAGTTAAAAAATATTTTTGGATTCTTTTTACTTTCTCTGGCAATGAGTCTCTCTGTCTCAATCTTTGCTGCCTTGATTTGCTTTTTACAAATGTTATTTAATTTTCTGTATTTATTTAATGCTTCATCACTACCTACTTGCTTTAATTCCCTAAATGCTTTCTTTTTGTCACATATTGCACTTCTTACCGCTTTATTTAGCCATAGTGGTTTCCTCCTATTTCTAGCATGCTTATTCCCATAGGGTATATATTGTGCACAGGTCCTATTCAGGACCTATTCATCCTTGTGACCCCGGATTCACCGAGGCGCGCCTAGTATGCCGACCTAGTTCAACGCGTCGCCAACGTCCCCGGGCGTCTTGTAGACCGTCCAGATTTTCTTCCAATGGTTCAATTTACCGCCAGAATTCGAGACCCTGTATTTCACGGCGTGGCCCTTGAGACCTGGGGTTTCACACCCAGGGGGTTTTTCTCTAATATCCTCCATACCTGCACGGTACGAGAGACCCTGTTTCCCACTCGTACTTTTTTTTCCACACATGGAAGTTTTTAGTTTTTTTTTCCTTGCGTGGTGCAGCTCTTGGATTTAGCCGCCTTTACCTGTTTTGTTGCACGCATTTTAGGCTTCCTTCACTCTGGTCCTGATGTCGGTCTTTTTCTCTGTTTCCATCGAAAGTCACATCTCCGCATTATCTGCACTGTTTCTGAACCGCCTCGCGGCTGAGCCTTAGGTTAATCCTTTTATCCAGGAAGTTTCTCCCTTACAATCGAGGCATGGGACCTCAACCTGGTCTGGACGCCCTGCAGAAGACCACTCCTTGAGCCCCTCAAAGAGATTTCTTATGCTTCTTTCCCAGAATGTTGCGTTTCTGGTAGCACTTACCTTTATCTGTAGTGTCTCTGAACTCGCAGTGCTCTCCCGTGGGGGTACACTTATTGGTGTTATTTCACCAAGTTAGACGGTGCTTCGGCCACTGCCGTCATTCCTTCCGAAGGCGGTCTTCTCATTCCACCTGAATGACATTTCCTTACCATCCTTGTGCTCCGCACTGGTGCATTAAGTCAGGAGCGCTCGGCACGCACTGTCTCTGGTTCAAGCCTCTCGTATCTGTGTCCGTTATGGAACATTGCAGTAGACCGAACACTCTGTTCACCTCCTCGGAAGGACAACTAAAGGGCATGCCAGCATCCAAGGCCACTCTGGCCTGATGGATCAGAACCGCAATTCAGGAAGCGCTTCAGTTGCAATCACTGCAGCTGCATGACTGTGCACTCTACTTGTGCGGAAGGGGCATCCTGGGCCATTTGGCACCAGGCATATGCACAACAGGTGTGCTGGACAGCCACCTGGTTCAGGCTTCACTTTTTTTGTGAGACATAATCGTGTCCATACCCAAGCTTCAACAGAGGCGAATCTGGGTACACCCAGCCTTCAAGCGGCAGTAGTCCACCTCTAGGATGCATGTCTTATAAGAGTTTATGAAATTATTCTCTTCCCACCCAAGGACTGCTTTAGGGCGTCCCATGGTCTGTGTCCCCCAATGAGGCGAAGGAGAAAAGGATATTTTTGTGTACTCACCGTAAAATCCTTTTTTCTTAGCCTCTATTTGGGGGACACAGCTCCCTCGCTGTTGCCCGGATCGGGCCTTTTAGTATTATTTCTCCCTCTTTGAGTTCATGTACAGTTGCCTTTCTAACAGGCTCTTTGAGTTTCATATATAGTTGCCTTTTACAGGCTTCTGCTTTGTTTAGTTTTTCATCTTCTCCTACTGCTTTAAGCACAAACTGGTTAGGCAAGCTCCAGCCAGAGGGGTGTACACTGCAGAGGAGGAGCCAATTAATCTTTTTCAGATCTTGCTTAGTATCGCCTCCTAGTGGACAGCAGCATAACACCCACGGTCTATGTCCCCTAATTAGAGGCTAAGAGAAAAGGGTTTTACGGTGAATACACAAAAATCTCCTTTTCTCCCAGAAAATTATTGCAATTGCACATTTTGTTATATACATGTTTATTTCCTTTCTGTGTAATGAAACAATACAAAACAAGAAAAGAAAAAAAAACAGAAAAAAAAGGCAAATTGGAAAGAATTTCACACAAATCCCTCAAAATGGGCTGGACACAATTGTTTGCACTTTTCCAAAATTGTGAGTAAACAACTTTGTTTCAAGCATGTGATGTTTTTCAAATGTGGAAAATGACGTGTGGGCAATATAAAAATCACACTTGAAACCAGATTAAAAAGGGGAGAAATACTTTATTTTCAGGGGTGCCAAGACATTCAGCCATAACTGTATTTAGGGATTTGATTGTGTTCAGAATTAGCTGATCACATTCAAACTCATGTTAAATACTAGTCATCACACTGCTGCCATCATTTAATCCTTACCAACATATGACGTACAGTAACATTATATGCCAGCATACAGACTTTGAGGGTTCCCAACTTTCCTGACAGATGATGGCTGTGATATTCAGCCATTATGTGCCTCTAATATCAGCAGGAATAGAGCTCCACCTGCAGCTGTCAATCTCTGACAGCATTTACTGCACTCCAGCAAGGGGGCGCATCATCAGAAGGGGGGTGTGACATACTTTTTATGTTACTGAAGTAGCTGGTATAAAATGGAGTCAAATGTACTTGCCCTATTTGGCTTAATGACGGCGACAAAACTGGTAATGTAAAGAAGCAAAGCTAATATCCTGTCGACTACTAACATTCTGTGAACAGTCATCTATTAAACTGCCCCCCTGCCCCCACCCCCCCATGCTCCAAAGCCACTTTAGCCAAAGTGCGTCAGCTGGAGATTTATCGAAGCTTTGGATTACTGCAGACAGACTGTGCACATTGGTTCTGTGTTAGACCTACTTTAAGTTAATTGACAAGAGATACTACTTGTTAGTGGTAAAAAAAGTACAATAAATACAATTGTTCTTTATTGTAATGCAAGTTTAAAAGCTCTGTTCTTGGAGTAGCCAACACGTCGGGATATATAGTAAGCTATCTAAAATTAAAAGCGAGGTCAGATGTCAGCTCTGTATCCGGTTAGTGACGCTAAGGTCTTATTCACAAATAGCAGTATTTACATCAGTATCTTGTTTCAGTATTTCAAAGCTAAAACCGGTAGAGACTCTTAAACCGGGAAATTATCATGGAAATAATTTTCCTTTTCATTTTTATATTGTATTGATGTGTGAATGTGAAATTTTAGCTGTTCATCTAGTAGTCATATGTTTATCTGAATTTGGCTGCGGCTGCAGGTGGCATGTTGTGTAAACGTTGGTGGCTGTCACACGCTTAGTTGGCGCTGACCTTGCTGGATGCTGCTTTGTATGTGTTTGTCTTTAAGAGCTGCATGGTTGATGGTTGTAAAGGTCCTGGGCCTCCTGTGTTGTGCTCCAGAACTGCACTCACTATGAGGTTCGGCTGCTGGTTGAGGGGTTAATGTGTGACTCACCTGGGCTCCCGTCCCCCAAGCCTTTAAGTAGCCTCTCCTTATACCAGGTGGTGCTGCTGATAGTTTCACTCTATGCCTGAAAGCTGTGCTGTGCTAACCTATGTGTTTGTGTGGCTGATGTCCTTTCCTTTGGAGTTGCTGTATCCCAGTTCTGTGGAGGGAGGTGAGGGTGAAATAGCGCAGGGCTGGTGGAGGAGTTTTAGGGGTTGGAGGCCTGAACCTTCTCACCTTCAGAGATACCTTCAGCAACAGGGCCATTCAGGGTTCCTAGTCTTCCCTGGTCACCCTCCCAGTAACTGCCATTCCCTCATCATCATTCTCACTACACCGTGACAGTGGCTCTATATCGGTATGGGCCACCTCATCATCATTCTCACTACACCGTGACAGTGGCTCTATATCGGTATGGGCCACCTAATTGTCATGTATTAGTAATTGAAGAATAGAATTTTTTGATGTTATTCCACGTTTATTCTAGAACTGTCTTTATTAAAATACTAGATGGCGGCCCGATTCTAAAGAATCGGGTAGTCTAGAATCCATATATAGTTTATTGACTAATAGTTACGGGAGTGCGGTGAAATGAATTGTGTGTATACAGGCGGCTCTGTGGGTAGCACAGTATACGGTGGCTCAGTGGTTAGCAGTGAGTGCGGTGGCTCAGTGGTTAGCAGTGAGTGCGGTGGCTCAGTGGTTAGCAGTGAGTGCGGTGGCTCAGTGGTTAGCAGTGAGTGCGGTGGCTCAGTGGTTAGCAGTGAGTGCGGTGGCTCAGTGGTTAGCAGTGAGTGCGGTGGGCTCAGTGGTTAGCAGTGAGTGCGGTGAGATTGGTCAGCGCAGCGGCGTGGGCAGAGTGGTCAGCGCAGCGGCGTGGGCAGAGGGCAGAGGCGGCTGGGCAGAGGACAGGGGGCAGAGGCGGCTGGGCAGAGGACAGGGGGCAGAGGCGGCTGGGCAGAGGACAGGGGGCAGAGGACGCAGAGGACGCAGAGGACAGGGGGCAGAGGACGCAGAGGACGCAGGGGGCAGAGGACGCAGGGGGCAGAGGACGCAGGGGGCAGAGGACGCAGAGGACAGGGGCAGAGGACGCAGAGGACAGGGGGCAGAGGACGCAGAGGACAGGGGCAGAGGACGCAGAGGACAGGGGGCAGAGGACGCAGAGGACAGGGGGCAGAGGACGCAGAGGACAGGGGGCAGAGGACGCAGAGGACAGGGGGCAGAGGACGCAGAGGACAGGGGGCAGAGGACGCAGAGGACAGGGGGCAGAGGACGCAGAGGACAGGGGGCAGAGGACAGGGCAGAGGACAGGGGGCAAGGACAGGGGCAGAGGACAGGGGCAGAGGACAGGGGGCAGAGGACAGGGGCAGAGGACAGGGGGCAGAGGACAGGGGGCAGAGGACAGGGGCAGAGGACAGGGGGCAGAGGACAGGGGGCAGAGGACAGGGGGCAGAGGACAGGGGGCAGAGGACAGGGGGCAGAGGACAGGGGCAGAGGACAGGGGCAGAGGACAGGGGCAGAGGACAGGGGGCAGAGGACAGGGGGCAGAGGACAGGGGGCAGAGGACAGGGGCAGAGGACAGGGGCAGAGACAGGGGCAGAGGACAGGGGGCAGAGGACAGGGGGCAGAGGACAGGGGGCAGAGGACAGGGGCAGAGGACAGGGGCAGAGGACAGGGGGCAGAGGACAGGGGCAGAGGACAGGGGGCAGAGGACAGGGGGCAGAGGAGGCAGAGGGGCAGAGGAGGCAGAGGGGCAGAGGACGGGGGGCAGAGAGGCAGAGGACGGGGGGCAGAGGACGCAGAGGACGGGGGGCAGAGGAGGCAGAGGACGGGGGGCAGAGGACGCAGAGGACGGGGGGCAGAGGACGCAGAGGACGGGGGGCAGAGGACGAGAGGACGGGGGCAGAGGACGCAGAGGACGGGGGCAGAGGACGCAGAGGACGGGGGGCAGAGGACGCAGAGGACGGGGGCAGAGGACGCAGAGGACACAGGGGGCAGAGGACGCAGAGACAGGGGCAGAGGACGCAGGGGGCAGAGGACGCAGAGGACAGGGGGCAGAGGACGCAGAGGACAGGGGCAGAGGACGCAGAGGACAGGGGGCAGAGGACAGGGGGCAGAGGACAGGGGGCAGAGGACAGGGGGCAGAGGACAGGGGGCAGAGGAGGCAGGGGACAGGGGGCAGAGGAGGCAGAGGACAGGGGCAGAGGAGGCAGAGGACAGGGGGCAGAGGGGGCAGAGGGGGCAGAGGGGGCAGAGGGGGCAGAGGAGGCAGAGGGGGCAGAGGAGGCAGAGGGGCAGAGGAGGCAGAGGACGCAGAGGGGGCAGAGGACACAGAGGGGCAGAGGACGCAGAGGACGGGGGGCAGAGGACGGGGGGCAGAGGACGCAGAGGACGGGGGCAGAGGACGCAGAGGACAGGGGGCAGAGGACGCAGAGGACGCAGAGGACAGGGGCAGAGGACGCAGAGGACAGGGGGCAGAGGACGCAGAGGACAGGGGGCAGAGGACGCAGAGGACAGGGGGCAGAGGACGCAGAGGACACAGGGGGCAGAGGACGCAGAGGACAGGGGGCAGAGGACAGGGGGCAGAGGACGCAGAGGACGGGGGCAGAGGACGCAGAGGACAGGGGGCAGAGGACGCAGAGGACAGGGGGCAGAGGACGCAGAGGACAGGGGGCAGAGGGGGCAGAGGACAGGGGGCAGAGGACAGGGGGCAGAGGACAGGGGGCAGAGGACAGGGGGCAGAGGACAGGGGGCAGAGGACAGGGGGCAGAGGGCAGAGGACAGGGGGCAGAGGACAGGGGGCAGAGGGCAGAGGACAGGACACACAGAGGACAGGACGCAGAGGACAGGACGCAGAGGACAGGACGCAGAGGACAGGACGCAGAGGACAGGACGCAGAGGACAGGGGGCAGAGGACAGGGGGCAGAGGACACAGAGGGGGCAGAGGACGCAGAGGACGGGGCAGAGGGCAGAGGACACAGAGGGGGCAGAGGACACAGAGGACAGGGGGCAGAGGACGCAAAAGACGCAGAGGACAGGGGGAAGAGGACACAGAGGGGGCAGAGGACAGGGGGCAGAGGACAGGGGGCAGAGGACAGGGGGCAGAGGACGCAGAAGACAGGGGGAAGAGGACGCAGAGGGGGCAGAGGACGCAGAGGGGGCAGAGGGGGCAGAGGACGCAGAGGACGCAGAGGACGGGGCAGAGGACACAGAGGACGCAGAGGACGGGGCAGAGGACGCAGAGGACGGGGCAGAGGACACAGAGGGGGCAGAGGACACAGAGGGGGCAGAGGACACAGAGGGGGCAGAGGACACAGAGGGGGCAGAGGACACAGAGGGGGCAGAGGACACAGAGGGGGCAGAGGACACAGAGGGGGCAGAGGACACAGAGGGGGCAGAGGACAGGGGGCAGAGGACACAGAGGGGGCAGAGGGGGTACAGGACGCAGAGGACACAGGGGGCAGAGGACACAGAGGGGGCAGAGGACACAGAGGGGGCAGAGGACACAGAGGGGGCAGAGGACACAGAGGGGGCAGAGGACACAGAGGGGGCAGAGGACACAGAGGGGGCAGAGGACACAGAGGGGGCAGAGGACACAGAGGGGGCAGAGGACACAGAGGGGGCAGAGGACACAGAGGGGGCAGAGGGGGTACAGGACGCAGAGGACAGGGGGCAGAGGACACAGGGGGCAGAGGACGCAGAGGACAGGGGGCAGAGGAGAGGGGTCAGAGGACACAGAGGACGCAGAGGACCTGTTAATCCCTTGCAGCCCGGCTCTCACCTCTGCGTCCCCTCCCGGTGCTGCTGCCCCTCATGTCCCCGGTGCTGAGCGCGGTGTCCCCCGGTGTCAGCAGTGCGGAGCTGTGGAGCATGATCCCGGGTGTCAGCCTCCAGTGTCAGCCGCCTCCTGTCAGTGCAGCTACCCCCCGGCTGCCATGTGCTGCCGCTGCCACCTCCTCACTGCCCGGGCACCCGGGGAATGTGTGTGCGGAGAGCGGGGAGGAGCTGCCCGCACACACTGGAGGCTCGGCTGTAACCCCTGCACTGCCGGGCGCCTCCTCCTGACAGTGTACTGATGTGTGGAGCAGGGGCTGAGGACATGATACATGAGGGGCGGCCTCTGGGCAGACAGCAATGGCAGAGGGTGGAGGGGAGAGGCTGCAGGGCACACGGAACTTCCGAGGTCGGAACTTCCTGTGCTGCTGCCTGTAGCAGGGGGGCCCTGCACTGGATGACGTCACCAGCCCCTGGGCGAAGTCCGTCACGGAAGTGGCCTTCGCCTTTTCAGGAAGTGGCCTTCGGGTTTTATATAATAGATCCTGATGTTTCCATAGCTTAGTGTCAATAGGCACGGTTGGATTATAGCCTCTAGAACCTGGTTGGTGCAAGTAATAAAATTCTGGTGGTTCTCCCATCCACAAGCTGGAGGCTGAGGAGGGGCTGAAATTGATGAGTGGCCTGTTCTGTGACCAGAGCTTGTAGCTGTTAATTTGCCAAATCTTTTCCTACTATACAATTTTTGAATTAGGAATCAATTATCTAAAATAAAAAAAACCTACAAATTTCCATCTTTTCCCTGGTTATCTGTTGCTGTCTCCAATATGTTTTTACCTGCTTTCTTTTCCAAGCGAGCCTGCAAATGACTGGAGCCCATCAGTTGCCTTAGTGGATGTGCTTATCTGCTGCTCCCTTTTTTTTATTTATTTATTTTTTTTTGTTGCTGTAATTTTACTAATTTTTATCTTGTGACATTGTTATTGACATTTAATAACTTTTATTGTAGCACTTCAAAGTGGCATGAATTAGCAGAAAGACTTTCTTTTTTCCCTTTTTTTATTGACCTGTTTTCTCCAAATTTTGCTAGGCCTTTTTGATAAATGACAATTGACGAGTTGAATGAAAACATCCAGAAATCCCACACCGCAATGACTAATGTAAAGAAATAAAAACACACAAACATAAAATGTATTTAAAAAATCACTGAAGAGCTGGTGTAAAATGCCAAATACTAGAGAAAAAGGTGCAAATACTACAAGGAATCGGGCCCATTCTGTCATATATTTGATGCAAATTTTTTTTTTCCATCATATGCAAGTCGATTAGCCCCTTCCCGACCCATGATGTTGATCACTCCCCATCAGCTACATCAACATGGCGACGGTGCAGGCACCTTTGCCGGCCGCCGCCTGCTTCTTCCCACCGCCGCAGCCTGGATGGACCTGGATCCCCTGCATGGAGCCCGGGCACAGTGATCCACAAAGTGGATCACAGTGCCCGGGCTGCCAGATGGCTACTCTGCCGCCTGATCCTCCTGCAAGGGGTTTGAGCTTCAGAAAGTGATCTGATAGCCCAGGCACAGTGATCCACTAAATGGTTCACTGTGGCCGGGCTGACAGATCGCTACTCTACAGCCTGAGCCCCCTGCATGTGGGATCAGGCTGCAGAATAGCGATCTGGCAGCCCAAGCACTCTGATCCACTATGTAGATAACTGCTCCCGGGCTATCAGATTGCTTTCTGCAGCTCGATCGGGCTGCAGAGTAGCGATCTGGCAGCCCAGTCATCCACTATGGACGGTGGATGTAGCTTAGGCGATCGAGCGTCGTGGGACCTTTGTTGTGGCACGACGTCGGAGGTGATCGAGCATCGTGGGACCTTCATTGTGGACTACGTTGGATCTATATAATAAAGATGGAGTCCAAATTTTTTTTTTTTTCTTTTTCAAATAAGATTTTTTTCTGTGTGGTGTATTTTTTTCTGACTATTTACTAGAGATTCCTAATGGCCGGGTTTAATATTGGCCCGACATTTTGAATCTCGAGCTTAGTGCAAGCTACCAATATAAAAGCTGGCGTTAACCCCTTTATTACCCAGTTTGCCACCAGGGCAACTGGAAGAGTCTGGGTACAGCGCCAGAAAATGGCTGTCAAGTTGTACCTGGCTGAACCAAAGAGCCCAGGTCATTTTTTTTTTTTTATTACTTCTACAAATAATATGACATGGAGCTTTGCCATATTTTTGGTTGCCAGCCAGGTACAACTTGACAGCTGGGGGGCTGGAATCCTCAGCTTGGAGAGACCCAAAGTTTGTGGGCCCCCCACACTGCAAATTGCAACCTACAGCCACCCCAGAAAATGGTGCATTCATTAGAAGTGCCATTTTTTTGGTGCTGTACTCCAACTCTTCCAGTTGCCCTTGTGCTAGTGGCAATGCTGGTGGCACACAGGGGCTCTCCATTCGCGACATGGTGTTTTCTAACAAGTTGAATGGAAAATTAGCTCTAATTGTTAGCGGACACCATGTCGCATTTGGAGAGCACCTGTGTGCCTAAACATTGGCGCTCCCCCACAAGTCACACCATTTTGTAAACTAGACCCCCCCCAAAGAATTTATCTAGATGCATAGTGAGCTCTTTCAACCCCCAGGTGCTTCACAAATTGATCTGTAAAAATAAAAAAGTATGTATTTTCCACAAACCTTTTTCTTTTTTCATTTTTACGGACCATTTTTGAAGCACCTGAGGGTTTAAAGTGCTCACTATGCATCTAGATAAATTCCTTTGGGGGGGTCTAGTTTCCAAAATGTGGTCACTTGTGGGGGAGCTCTAATGTTTAGGCACACAGGGGCTCTCCAAACGCGACATGGTGTCCCCTAACAATTTGAATGGAAAATCAGCTGAAATTGTTAGGGGACACCATGTCGCGTTTGGAGAGCTCCTGTGTTTAACATTGGAGTTCCCCCACAAGAGACCCCATTTTGGAAACTAGACAGCCCCCAGGGAACTTATCTAGATGCATAGTGAGCACTTTGAACCCTCAGGTGCTTCACAAATTAATCCGTAAAAATGAAAAAGTACCTTTTTTTCCCCACAAATTTTACCCTAAATTTTTTTCATTTTCACAATGGTAACAGGATAGAATGCATCCTAAAATTTGTTGGGCAATTTCTCCTGAGTACACCGATACCTCATATGTGATAATAAACCACTGTTTGGGCGCATGGCAGGGCTCAGAAGGGATGGAGCGCCATTTGACTTTTAGAGCTAATTTTCCATTCAAAAAGTGAAACGGCGCTCCTGTGGTTTATGACCACATATGAGGTATCTGTGCACTCAGGAGAAATTGCCCAACACATTTTAGGATCCATTTTATCCTGTTGCCCATGTGAAAATGAAAGAATTGAGGCTAAAAGAAATTTTTTCTTCGAAAAATTAAATCAATTTTTTTTTTTCCTTCCACGTTGCTTTAGTTCCTGTGAAGCACCTGAAAGGTTAATAATCTTCTTGAATGTAGTTTTGAGTAGCTTGAGGGGTGCAGGTTTTGGAATGGTGTCACTTTTGGGTGTTTTCTGTCATGTACACCCCTCAACGTGACTTCAAAATGTGATGTGGTGTCACAAAAAAAATGGTTTTGTAAATCTTGCTGGAAAAATAAAAATTGCTGATGAACTTTGAACCCTTATAACGTCCTACCCCAAAATTTTTTTTTTCCAAAAATTGTGCTGATGTAAAGGAGACTTATTAACTATTTTGTGTTACATAACTCTCTGGTTTACCAGAATAAAAATTCGAAATTTGAAAATTGTGAAATTTTCAAAATTTATGCCAAATTTATTTCTTTTCACAAATAAACGCAAAAATTATCGACCTAAATTTACTATTTACATGAAGCCCAATATGTCACGAAAAAGCAATCTCAGAATCGCTAGGATCCGTTGAAGCGTTCCCTCATACAGGGACACTGGTCAGAATTGTAAAAAATGGCAAGGTTAGTAAGGCCAAAATAGGCTGGGTCATGAAGGGGTTAAAGTCTATTTAACCCCTTCACTCCTGGGCAATTTTCCATTTTCAGTTTTTGCTCCTTCTTTTAAGAGCCATAACTATCTTTCCATCAGTATAGACATATAATGGCTTCTTTTTTGCGTCACCAGTTGTACTTTTGAATGAAATAATTTAATTTGAATTGTGAAGTGCTGCAGAATATGTTGGTGCTATATAAATAATGATTATTATTATTTTACCCTATAGTGTACTGGAAACTATAAAAAAAATTCCAAATCCGGGGAAATGGCAAAAAAAAAAAAGTGAATTACTTGGTTTTCAGGGTTTTTATATTTACCACTAGCTGTGAGCCCGATGCAATTGCATCGGGATTCTAGAATCTGTGTATAGGGCATTGCTCGGGCTGCTGCAACGACTCCCAACGCCCCCTTTGCAGGCATTGCGAGTGAGTCGCGTGGGCGATGCGCGTCCACGAACAAAGCCACGGAGGTAGTGGCGTGTGCGAGGGCAGTCGCTACAGCAATTATATAATAGATTATCAGTATGTAATATATAATTTCCCTAACGCACTTCCGTAAGTTTCGGCACTGTTTCCGTCGTTGTGGGCTTGGGCGTAGCGCCCACGCGACCTGTGAAGCATTGCCGGCGCCACTGATTCGCAAATCCTCCCTCGCAATGGCCGCCAAGCGGGCGTTGCGAGTCCTTGCAGAATAGGCGCAACTCACTAATGTATACATAACCACATACATAATACTGATAATTCCTATATAATCACATATATATATATAGATGGCGGGCCGATTCGAAAGAATCGGGTAGTCTAGAATCCATATATAGTATATTTACTAATAGTTAGGGGAGTGGGGTGAAATGAATTGTGTGTATATAGGTGGCTCAGTGGTTAGCAGCGAGTGCGGTGGCTCAGTGGTTAGCAGCGAGTGCGGTGGCTCAGTGGTTAGCAGCGAGTGCGGTGGCTCAGTGGTTAGCAGCGAGTGCGGTGGCTCAGTGGTTAGCAGCGAGTGCGGTGGCTCAGTGGTTAGCAGTGAGTGCGGTGGCTCAGTGGTTAGCAGTGAGTGTGGTGAGATTGGTGAGTGCAGCGCTGTGGGCAGAGTGGTCAGCACACACATACATACATACATACATACACACACACACACACACCCCACCACACACACACACACACAGACACTTCGCTATAGTTAGCACCGACCCTACGTCTTCCCTGCCGGCTGGACATGTCGGCGCCCGCGGACGACTGGATACATTATGGGGTCCGGCAAGTTTGGCGAGACTTATTGGACGCGATATTTGATCGAGTAGTTCGGGGGCGGCGACATGTCGGTGATGCAGGGCCGGTGGTAAGTATAGCGGAGTATGTGTGTGTGTATGTGTGCGGAGAAAGTGAGGTGTGGTGATGTGGCCCCTGGCGGGGTGCCTCACACGCGTTATCAATGCAGGTCTGTGTTCACATGGGCCTGGTTTTCCTGATTGCGTGTGGTGTGTGAAAGCTGTCCGATGTACAGGGGGTTATCAGCTGAAGGGTTTTCATGAGCTGAGTAAAAAAGCTGAGTGTGAGTGCTGAAGATCTGATACATTCATGAGCCTAATGAGCGGCTGAACCTGTGGGGATGAGTGCTTTGCTGGGCTAAACCTGAATGGTGCAGAGGGGGTTAATCACATCTCAGGTCTGTGTGTGAGTGAAGATGTGCTGATTGACTCACTGGGTTGCAGCTGGGAATGAGCAGGCTGGATAGGAACCTGCCAGGTGTTTGAGTGAGGAGAGGACGATTCAGAAGGTGGTGGTGGTTCTTTTTTTACATGTTTCCTGCTCGCAATGGCCGCTATGCGGCCATTGCTTCGCGGCTCTGGACAGAGTCCAGGAGAAGCACCCAGGACTCGCTAACAAAGCCACCGGAAGTCGCGCCGCTCCGACGGAAGTCGCTACGGCAATTATATAATAGATGTTCACTACATGGCAAAATTAATGTGTCTGTATGATTCCTCGGGTCAGTACAAGTTCTTAGATACCAAACATACACTTTTACTGATATCTAAGTGATATAAAAAAATTCTGAAAATTCTAGAAAAAAAAGAATTGCACTTTTGATGCCATTTTCTGTGACCCGTAACATTCTCATTTTTCAGTATCTGGGGCTGTGTGACAACTTTTTTTTTTCGACTAAAGCTTTTGTAATAACACAATTTTTGGTTGATGCCTTGTTTTGATTGCCTGTTATTGCAATGTTGCAGCAACCAAAAAAACATTAATTTTGGTGTTTGAACTTTTCATTATGCAATTTCCAGATCTGATTGATTTTCTATTTTGATCGGGCATTTCTGAACACGGCAATCCCAAACGTGTGTTTATTTTTTCATAGTTTTATTTCTGGGTGATTTAAACATTTTTTTTTTCTCTAGATTTTTTTGTAAACTCTTCGCTGATCCAAATTGTACTAGCAGCTACACGTCATATGATCAGATCAGCTGACATGCAGGGTTTGATGTGAGCTCAGTGCGTTAGTTTGCATCACATGGAAGGAGGCGGTGAAGGGCGTACATATTCACCCTTAGTCGTGAAGGAGTTAAAGAGCTATTGAGAATACTGTCCACAACTCTCCAGAGACACTGCTGGGAGCTAGGATCAACATGGAAACATGTGCGCACACACTTGCAAAACTGCCATTTTATCAAGAGAAATGAGATGGCTTCATCGGCCCCACTCTCCCCACCTGAAACAGTGCATGTTGTGCAGATGTTTCCACATGTACTAGCTCCCAGCAGTGTCTGTTGAAGGTCTACCTGTAACACATCAATGCATTGTTGACCTATGAACTTGCACAACTTGGAGAAAAAAAAATGGCTGCTGTTGCCTGTATCCTGAGTTTGAATGTGTTTGTATTTTAATTTTCAACTGATTTAATACAAAAGTTGTATAACTCCCTTTAAGATATGCAAGTTATACATATATGCTTGTTCATTTTTATATTCATGTATTCAGCTTATTAAAATATGGTTAGTATTCAAGACCCATCATTAATTTTCACATGTTTCTCTCAATGTGTAGGTGTTGGTGGAATGAGCGTTGCATGTGTCTTGAAGAGGAAAACAGTTCTCTGGCAGGACTCCTTCAGCCCCCACCTGAAACAGTACACAGAAGGCAACCTTAACCACAACATGCCCGTGGTCCTGACATCTGGACCGGTGGGCCAGCAGCAGCCACCGCACCCAAACCATTCTGCACTGGCTGCTGGCCCCCATGCTAGTCCTGTTGGCAGTTCAATGGGTGTGGCTGGACGCTCCCAGGATGATGCTATGGTAGATTATTTTTTCCAGAGGCAACATGGCGAGCAACTTGGGGGTGGTGGAAGTGGTGGAGGCGGTTACAATAATAGTAAGCACCGTTGGCCAACTGGAGACCATATTCATGCTGAACACCAGGTAAGCCAACTTTAATGTTTCAAAAAGTCCAATTCTGATGTCATACATTGTATTAAGAAGGTGGGCCACTTTCTGTTATTTTACTATCCATTGTTCAGAACAAAACATGAAAAATACTTGCTTTCCCTAAAGGTGAATGCATAGAAAAGCTGTGTGGCAAAAACGCATTGAAGATGCGTCAAATACGCATCAAAAATGTGTTCTACTTTTGTTGTGTATTTCTGCCAGGAGATGCACATTTGGTGCAGAAATTTCTGCAACCAAACACTCAACATGCACACAGTCTTAGGGTAAGTTCACACAGGAAGGTTTAGTGGCGTTCAAACTGTCAGAAAACCGCTGGAAATTATCAGTTCTGAGCTCTGAAGTCTCCAGCTGTGTTCCGACGGTTTTTTACAGCGTGTGCACAGCGGTTTATAGTCGTTTTTCCCTGCGGTTTTTCCAGCGGTTTTCTATGAAGGATTTTGTTCATGGAACCGATCCAAAACCGCTGGGAAGAATTGACATGTTGTATGCTGCTAAACCGCTCGGAAACCGCTCAACCGCTGGCGGATCCGCTCACATAAACCGACTGTGTGCACAGCAGTTTCTAAATTGCATAGGGTTACTTGTAAGTCCTAAAGCTGCTAAGGATTTACATAAATTTAAATAAAACCTATGCTAAACCGCCGGCGGTTTTCGCTGCTAAACCGAGGTTAAAACTGTATGTGTGAACTTACCCTTACTCTTCCTACAAATGTATGTCAAAACCTGACAGCTGTGATCTTTCTCCTTGTGGGTCACTAAGCTGGTATCCAATCAGTACTATCATGACACTGCGTAAGGACACCCCCTTACATCTACTTGTCAGTTCAGTCATACTCTTTCATGTGGCATCCACTGCTGTACAAGCCATGTACCCTGATCTGAAATGGACTGGCTTGTACAGCAGTGGATCACAGCTTGTATTTGCAGCTTCTTTATATGTCCATTACTGTGGACAGTCATTAAGAAGGTATAGAGGCAAAGTTCTGGAGTGAAGAGGAGAAGATAAGGGTAAGCAGAGCATAGATGTCTGACAGCTGCTCAGCAGGGACGGGCAATGCCCGCTGATCTTGCACTGCAGGGAAGGATTTATTAACAGAGGTCTGGCTGCTACTAGAACCAGAGAGCAGGCAATGCCCCCTGATCTGTGACTGAAACGAGAGGAAGCACAGAGGAGCGGATCCACCAGCACATTGAATTGCAGGTCCAAATCTGAATATTTTTTTACCCGATGTCTTTGGATTTTATTACATCACAGCTAAGAAATGAGATAAAGAGATGGGAGAGGCACCGTTTTGTTTAGAACGATACAGGCTTTAATATAGTATGTCACAAGATAATGTTTTTTGATATATAAGTATATATTTTTTGAGGAGTCAAATTCAAAGTTGTGTTGTGCGATTTAAAAAAAAAAAAAAACAACTTTTGAAATAAAAAAAAAAAAAGAAGTGTTTTCTGAGTTTTTGGCTACATTTGCACATGGATTCAAGTTGGGCCCGTCACACGGGGCGACATCACCGCCAATTACATAGGCGACGTAGGGGCGTGGCCTATTGGCGGCGGCATCGCCCCTACGTCGCCTCATGTAAAGGGGCGATGTCGGTGCTACCGGGAGGTTGTCTGGTTTCAGAGCAGTGCTCTGAAGCCAGGCGGCCAATCTGGGGCGATGTGCACACATCGCCCCATGTAACCGGCTGCCGGCGACCTGTCAGGCGATGGGAGCCATAGGCTCCCATTGTTCTGCATCGCCGCTGGGGTTCTCAGACACCCCGGCGGCAATGCCACCTGTCAGCTCGCCAGCGCGGCGCTGGAGATGTCGCCCCATGTAAATGGGGGACGACGACGCTGGCGGGGCGCCAAAAACGTGCGTGCACCCGCCAGTCGCCGCCGACATCTCCAGCCTCGTCGCCAAGTGTGACAGGGCCTTTAGTCTAATTCTCATTACAACCTCATCCTAATCATATGTTTAATACTAAAGTAAAAGAAGCAATATTTAAATATACGTGTATCATTTTCTTTGCATTATTGCAACACTAGACCTATCCTTTTTCAAGCTTTTACTCAGATGAACTAGTCTGAACAGTTAATAGTCTTTACAGGAAAATTGTCAGATACTTTATGCGTCCAAGCTATAACTCTCTGTCCCAGCAGCAAGTTCCTAAGCATCTCTGTCTGAGCTCATAGTGTAATGTTCTAGTTGATAAAAAGCATTTTATAACTTACAATATTCCATGTAAATGAGGCAGTGACTAGTCTTTAGGGGCATTATTTTTGTGTCCATGGCCGCCATCCTTCCGTGGTTATCAGGCCTGGTGGGCGTGATAACCTAATGTCCACGTGCTTTCTACCCTGTCCTTCACATTCCACTCTTCTTTTGGGTGTATAGGATAGCAGGACGCCGCATGCTTGCCCAGCTATTCAGCATGCGCATGATGATGTCGCACAACTAAACTCAAAAGAAGAGCGCAATGCGCAAGATGGGAAACACGGCCGGCCAGGTAAGGTAGAGACTGGGAAGAAGGCACTTGTGCGTTAGGTTATCACCAAGGTTGGACTCTCCAAACTGAGTATCTTTCAGCTTACCTCCTTCAATCATAAGCTTAGTGTTGTGGTGTGTTGTGCATACTGAGTGTGTACTTCTACCACCAGCCAGGACACAATTCTTAGGCCATAGGTCCGCAAAGTTTGAAAATCCTTTTTTCACAGAAGTTGAAATAATTTTTTTTTAATTCATAGGTCTCTCTTAAATTGATAATCACCAGCCTCTTTTGGACATGGATTCTCTGACCATTCACTTACATGGGGACACAATTTTTCCTGCCAGGCATAATTCAGCTCACTTCATCACTATTGGAAAAATCTGTCACTTTATCCATTATAGATTTATCTAATGTGGATCTGAGTTTGAGTTTAGATTTGACACTGTTATATAGGGTTTTTTATTATTCGATTTTATTTTATTTATTTTTTATGATCCCATTGAGAGCTCAATTTGAATTCTTATGCAGATGTGGCTAGAAGCATAGGAGAGACATGGGAATCGTTTTTCAAATGTAATATCGCATTGATTTTTTGGAAATACATTCAGAAATTTTGCGTTTGATTCCGTATGAGTAAAATATTAAGATGCTCCTGTGATGTATCTGAAAGTCTGTGCTGTTCTGAGGTGAATAGTATTTTTATCATTTCTCTTGTTTCTTGCCTGCGTTATGAGGAGAAACGTATGTGCATGCAACACAGAAATTCACTTTATTTCACAACTTTGAGAATTAATTAAAAAAAATGTTTAGAAATGTTTTTCTTCACATTTTCCGTCATCTAACAAAGTGTTTCCCAACTCCAGTCCTCAAGGCACACCAACAGGTCATGTTTTCAGGATTTCCTTAGGATTGCACAGGTGTTAGTTTAATCACTTGCACAGGGGATAATTCCATCATCTGTCTAATGATAAGGAAATCCTGAAAACATGACCTGTTGGTGTGCCTTGAGGACTGGAGTTGGGAAACACTGACCTAACACAGTATTACCAAAGAATAAATTCTCAAAAGTATTACATTTATAGTGGTAATATACATACGGTTCACTTGACATGGAATGACCCATGTGTGCACATAGCCTTATGTAGCAGGGCATATAAAAGATTATCTCAGCACAGGAACATTATTTTTAATATCTAGTTATGTAAGTTGTTGTTGTTGTAAGATTTACCTATTAACCCCTTTACGACATAGGTCACCTACCACACTTTGATGCGAGCTCACAGCGTGAGCTCACATTCTGTCCCCGACAACTTAGCTGATGTCATCAACTGAGATGTGTATCTAACAGCGCTAATTAGATCAGTGATCCGATCTACTCTGTTACCCCTTTGGATCCCAAAGCACCTGTGAAACGATCCCGGGATCTGAATGCTTTACCTGGACAGTTCAGGGTCCTGTAATGACCCTGGAAGCTGTCCTGATCCATTTCCTGCCTTTGATGTCCCAGTGACATCACAAGCAGGGAGTGATCATTTCCGTGTCTTTGAGGCCCCTTTCACACTGGCGGTGTTTGAAAAAATGTGACAGAATTACCGCATCTGCTGCATCTTCCACCTAACTGCTGCACTTGCGGCACCGACCCGGCAAGCCCAATGCATTTTCTATGGGGCTTGCGGTCAGGGAGGCAAGTGCAGTTTTGCCAGATGTGGCACTTGCGGCCACGAAACAAAATGCGGTCAGCAGCAGTATTTTTTGCATGCCACATCTGCCGCAGCCGGCAAAACCACACTTGCTGCAAGCCCCATAGACTATGCATGGGGCTTGCCGCAAGTGCAGCCATTAGGCGGAAGATGCAGTGCATCTGCTGCATTTTTTCAAAAACTCCAATGTGAAAGGGGCCTTAGATTAGCAGCATCTCATCTAAAGACAGATTAGCAATCAGACTGTGGCGTACTGAGGCCCTCTAGTGGCCAGTGTAAAATATTTTTTTTAAAAGTTTAGTTTTTAAAAGTATGGGGAAAAAACAGTTCAGATCACCCCCTCTTTTGCGCCATTGAAAATAAACCTATTAAAAATTTTTTTTAAAAAACTACACACATTTGGTATTGCCGTGTTCAGAAATGCCCGATCTATCAAAATATAAAAACAATTAATTTGATTGGTAAACTGCATAACAAAAGAAAAAAGTCCAAGCGCCACAATTGTTTTTTTTGGTTGCCGCGACATTGCAATAACGGGTGATGAAAACATCACATCGACCCAAAAACGATATAATTAGAGACGTCAGCTCAAGCCACAAAAAATAAGCATCACACAGCCCCAGATCCTGAAAAATGAGGATGCTACAGGTATTGGAAAATGACACAAAAGTGTAATTATTTTTCTTTAAAAGTTTCAGAATTTTTTTTTCAACACTTAAAGGGATCCTGTCACGCCTCCTAAGCTATCAAAACATGTCCCTGCACCATCCTGTCACTAATCTCACACTTCTTTTGTCTCCTAAAAGCATCCTGTGAAAGTGGAGAAAAACGCTTGAATTCATTAGTGATTATAATTAGCAGGGGCTATATTCTTTAGTTACCAGGGGGTGTTGTTTTGCAGCCTCGAGGATCCACCCTCTCTCTGTGCTTAAGTGAAACTGAAGGCAGGACTAATGATTTGCATTGTGTCAGTGATAGAGAGGGGGAGGGCAATATCTGCACATCACAGCAGAACACACAGAGACAGGGTGGATCCTGGAGCTGCAAAACAGCCCGCCCTGGTGACTAAAGAATATAGTCACTGCTAATTATAATCACTAATGAGTGAGTATTAAAACGTTTTTATGCACTTTCACAGGATGCTTTGAGGAGACAAAAGAAGTGTGAGATTAGTGATGGGATGCTGCAGGGACATGTTTTGCTAACTTAGGATGCGTTTTGGAGGTGACAGCATCCCTTTAAATACATGTTTGGTATCTATGAACTTGTACTGACCCAAGGCATGACACCAACATGTCAGTTTTACTTGTATAGTGAACATAAAGAATAAAAAACCCAAAAAACAAAGGTGTAATTTCACTTTTGTTGTTGCAATTTTTTTGCAATTTCACCTCATTTGGAATTTGTATTTCCTTGTACACTCCATGGTAAAATAAATGATTGCATCTGAAAGTACAACTCGTCCCAAAAAAACAAGCCATCATGTCTATATTGATGGAAAAATAAAAAGTTATGGCTCTTGGAAGAAGAGGAGGAAAAAAAGGGAAATCACCCGGGGAGAAGGGGTTATGATGTACTTTGTTTTTGGGACAACCCTTTTAAGGCAATACCTCTAATGGTCCACAGTGGGCTAACATTTAGAAGGTTCTAAGTGAAGAAATTAAAGGGAACTTGACAGAAGACTTATTCTGTGCCAACCACAGGTGACACAAATCTGTGACTGGTTGCATTATTGCAGATGGATATGTTTTTAGTCTTTAAATGGTTCAGAGTTTCAGAGAAAATGTACTTTGTAAAACTGCCCAATTGTCAGCGCTTTTCCTAGGTGGTTTAAGGGGCAGCAGAAGCCGGCTCTTCTAAGTGTTTTCTGTTTTTTTTTTTTTTGAAAAAGGCATTGTTTCAGAGTAAATCATAGACTGCTATAGTATCTCAGCAGATGACCAGTTCATGGTTGGGACAGGGCAGCATAAATCTGTCAAACTTCCTGAACACCAAGCATTAACTGGTTCCAAAATATACAGGTTTATCTTAAATAAGCAGATCCTAGTTCTGTACTATTATTAGCTATGTATTATAAATTGTGCTTATTATTCCCTAATGATGATGGTCCTCGTAATGTAGCCTTTTTTCACATTACTTCATGTTATTCTGATGCAGGTTCGTTCTATGGATGAGTTAAATCATGATTTTCAGGCCCTTGCACTTGAAGGAAGAGCAATGGGAGAAGTAAGTATTTGTGTGGGGTTTATTTGTTGAACGTCATTTATATAAGCTATGTTCACATGCAAGGGTTTCTTTTTGGAGGCCAATACATACTGGTTCTGTACAGTGTAACATGTAGACTTCTCAACTTTGAAGTCGAAAAATTGTGGAATCATGAAGAATAACATTCAATAAAAATGTTGTTAATATGCAAATTATGGAAACAAGTTATTCAAAACATTTGCACCACACACTTGTATGCCTTGGCATGCTATCATAATTATTTCTTAACCTCACTGATGTATTTATAAATTTATTATTGGTTGTCTGAGAAACATTCTGCCACACTGAATGCACTTGGGCACACAAATCGTCAAGATCTGCTGCTGGCAGCTGCCTTTGCAATTTCCGATCCAGATGTACTCAGTTGTTTGGAATATTTTCATATTGCTTGAATGGGATTCAGCTTCCATTGGTTTAAGTGTGGACCTACAGTACAGACCAAAAGTTTGGACACACCTTCTCATTCAAAGAGGTTTTTTATTTATTTTCATGACTATGAAAATTGTAGATTCACACTTAAGGCATTAAAACTATTAATTAACACATGTGGAATAATATACTTAACAAAAAAGTGTGAAACAACTGAAAATTTCTTATATACTAGGTTCTTCAAAGTAGCCACCTTTTGCTTTGATTACTGCTTTGCACACTCTTGGCGTTCTCTTGATGAGCTTCAAGAGGTAGTCACCGGAAATGGTCTTTCAACAGTCTTGAAGGAGTTCCCAGAGATGCTTAGCACTTGTTGACCCTTTTGCCTTCACTCTGCGGTCCAGCTCGCCCCAAACCATCTTGATTGGGTTCAGGTCTGGTGACTGGAGGCCAGGTCATCTGGCGTAGCACCCCATCACTCTCCTTCTTGGCCAAATAGCCCTTACACAGCCTGAAGGTGTGTTTGGGGTCATTGTCCTGTTGAAAAATAAATTATGGTCCAACTAAACGCAAACCGGATGGAATACCATGCCGCTGCAAGATGCTGTGGTAGCTATGCTGGTTCAGTATGCCTTCAATTTTGAATAAATCCCCAACTGTGTTACCAGCAAAGCACCCCCACACCACCTCCTCCATGCTTCACGGTGGGAACCAGAGTCCATCCGTTCACCTTTTCTGCGTCGCACAAAGACACGGTGGTTGGAGCCAAAGATATCAAATTTGGACTGATCAGACCACAGCACAGATTTCCACTGGTCTAATGTCCATTCCTTATGTTCTTTAGCCCAAACAAGTCTCTTCTGCTTGTTGCCTGTCCTCAGCAGTGGTTTCCTAGAGATATTTTACCATGAAGGCCTGCTGCACAAAATCTCCTTTCTACAGTTGTTGTAGAGATGTGTCTGCTGCTAGAACTCTGTGGCATTGACTTGGTCTCTAATCTGAGCTGCTGTTAACCTGCGATTTCTGAGGCTGGTGACTCGGATGAACTTATCCTCTGCAGCAGATGTGACTCTTGGTCTTCCTTTCATGGGGCGGTCCTCGTGTGAGCCAGTTTCTTTGTAGCGCTTAATGGTTTTTGCAACTGCACTTGGGGACACTTTCAAAGTTTTCCCCATTTCTCCTTTGCCTCATTGGGAGACACAGGACGATGGGTTATGCTATTCTGCCACTAGGAGGCGACACTAAGTAATAAAAAAAAATAGCAGAGTGGCTCCTCCCTGCAGTATATAACCCCCTGACTGGCACAGTCTAGCCAGTTTTTTGCTTAGTGTCTTAGGAGGCAAGACACCAAGTGTGCGGCCGACTTTCCCACTTTCGGCATGCCTGGCTCGCTGCTACAGACGATCAGTAGGTTCAGGAATTGGTGTCTTCCGGATACAACATAGAGTTTCATACTCGCCCTCCCAGAAGATTTGTTCTCTCTTGTCCCTTGGGAATGCCGGAAAAGGCACATGCCTTCTTCCAGGCAGTCGAGTCTCTGAGGCGGGCAGGAGTCATTGTACCAGTGCCTCTGGACAAGCGATTTCAGGGGTTCTATTCAAACCTGTTCATTGTGCCCAAAAAGGACGGTTCCTTCCGATCCATTTTGGATCTGTTGCATTTGAGCAGATTCGTACGAATCCGATGGTTCCGGATGGAGAGTCTCTGATCCGTCATTGCGTCCATGCAAAAAGGGGAGTTCCTCGCCTCCATAGATATTAAGGACGCTTATCTGCACATTCCGATATCTGGCCCTCATCAGAGATTCCTGCGGTTCGCGGTGGGCGAGGATCGTTTTCAGTTTGTAGCCCTTCCCTTCGGGTTGGCAACTTCCCCACGCGTGTTTACCAAGGTCATGGCCACGGTCATGACCCTTCTACACGGTCGGGGGGTGGTCATTTTTCCTTACTTGGACGACCTCTTGGTCAAGGGTCGATCGTTCAAGGACTGCGAGGACAGTGTTCGCATTACGACGGACACGCTGTCTCGGCTGGGTTGGATTCTCAACCTACCGAAGTCCTCCCCAGTTCCGAGCCGCAGACTCTCTTTTCTGGGGATGACTCTGGACACATCTCAGGGTCTGGTGCTTCTTCCTCGGGACCAGGTTCGATCTCTGCAAAGTGAGGTTCGCGCATTGCTGGGTCCTCTTCCGCATTCCCTACGGTTTGCAATGAGCGTTTTGGGGAAAATGGTAGCGGCAAGCCGGCAATGGAAGTAGTGCCGTTTGCACAACTGCATCTCCGTTCCTTACAACTGGATCTGTTGTCGGCATAGAACCGCGGTCCTTTCACCCTTCATCACCTCTTTCGCCCGTCAGCGGCAACGAGGTGATCTCTTCAGTGGTGGTTGGTCCTGTCGTCTCTCTCGCGGGGGAGGTCCTTCCTACCAGTGCGGTGGACGGTTCTGACCACTGATGCCAGTCTCCTCGGCTGGGGGGCGGTGTTCCGGAGTCACACGGCTCAAGGTCGGTGGACCCCTCAGGAGTCCTCTCTGCCCATAAATCTTCTGGAGATTCGGGCCATTTACTTGGCATTGAAGAGTTTTCATCATCTCCTGATGGGTTCTCATGTTCGTATCCAATCGGACAATGCCACGGCGGTGGCTTACGTCAACCATCAGGGTGGGACGCGCAGCAGAGCAGCGATGTGGGAAGTGGAAACTATTCTGCATTGGGCTGAATCCTCGGGAGCTGTACTGTTGGCAGTGCTCATCCCGGGGTCGAGAACTGAGCGGCGGATTATCTCAGCCGTCAGGGCTTGCGTCAGGGGAATGGGCTCTTCACCCGATGTGTTTGCGCAGACATGCAGACGATTCGGGACTCCTGACGTGGTTCTCATGGCATCACGGATGAATGCCCAGGTTCCCAACTTCTTTGCTCGGTCCCGCAATCCCAGGGCTCTGGGACCAGATGCTCTGGTTCAGAGCTAGATGCAGTTTTGCCTCCAGTACATCTTTCCACCTCTGGCCCTCACTCCCAGGGTGGTCCAGGAGATCAAGACGGAGAGAGTGGAGGTTATATTAATCGCCCCCAACAGGCCCAAGAGGTCGTGGTACACCGGTCTAGTTCAGCTCGTCGCAGATGCTCCTTGGCAGTTGCTGGTCCGTCCGATCTTCTGTGTCAAGGTCCGATTTGGCATCAGAATTCTGGGGCTCAGCTTTTGATGGCGTGGCCCTTGAGACCAGAATTCTAACTCAGGCAGGGTTCTCGGAAGAAGTTGCACACACTATGGCGCATGCAAGGAAGCCTGTCCGCCCGGATGTTTTGTTTGGTGTAAGTCAGTGCAGGTTTCTCCCTTGCGCTTCTCGCTCCCGGCGGTCCTGGGGTTCCTCCAATCGGGATTGGATAAGGGCCTTTCTTTGAGGTACTTATTCAGCGCCGATTGGCTTCAAAGCCTCAGGTCCGTACCTTTTTACAGGGTGTGGCTCGTATAGCTCCACCGTATAGGAGGCCTTTGAAGGCCTGGGATTTGAACCTGGTTCTGGAGACTCTCCAGAAGCCACCGTTTGAACCTCTTAGGGAGGTTTCTTTGCGCCTTCTTTCTCAGAAGGTGGTTTTCCTGGTGGCGATCACTTCTATTCGGAGAGTGTCTGACTTGGCGGCGCTTTCTTGTAAGGCACCGTTTCTTTCTTTCCACCAGGACAAGGTCGTGCTGCGACCGGTACAGTCTTTCATTCCTAAGGTGGTGTCCACGTTTCATTTGAATGAAGACATTATCCTTCCTTCTTTTTGTCCGGCCCCTGTGCATCGTTTTGAGAAAGCTTTGCACACCTTGGATTTAGTTTGTGCTCTTCAGATCTACGTGTCTCGGACAGTGTGTTTCAGGAAGTCGGACACACTGTTCATCCTTCCTGAGGGTCACCGTAAAGGGATGGCCGCGTCAAAGGCCACGTTTGCCAAATGGATTGAACAGGCCATTCAGGAAGCATACTCACTGCGCAACCTGTCAGTTCCTTCGGGTTTGCATGCTCATTCCACTCGTGCGGTGGGTGCCTCCTGGGCTATTAGGCACCAGGCTTAGGCTGAGCAGGTGTGCTAGGCAGCCACTTGGTCCAGTCTGCACACCTTTACAAAGCATTATCGAGTACATACTCAGGCTTCGGCGGATGCGAGTCTGGGTAGACGCATCCTGCAGGCAGCGGCTGCTAGCCTGTATACTGTTTTTTCAGTTGGGATGTTCTTTGTTCCCACCCAGGGACTGCTTTAGGACGTCCCATTGTCCTGTCCCCCAATGAGGCGAAGGAGAAAAGAATTTTGTGTACTCACCGTAAATTCCTTTTCTCTTAGCCTCTCATTGGGGGACACAGCTCCCTCCCTGGGCATGTTGGGCCTTCTTGAGTTTTTTGGTTGCCTTATCGGCTTGTGTAGTTTTTACTCCTACTGCTTTAGCACAAAACTGGCTAGACTGTGCTAGTCAGGGGGTTATATACTGCAGGGAGGAGCCACTGTGCTTATTTTTTTGATTGCTTAGTGTCCCATCCTAGTGGCAGAATAGCATAACCCATTGTCCTGTGTTCCCCAATGAAAGGCTAAGAGAAAAGGAATTAACGGTGAGTACACAAGTTCTTTTTTCGGACAGACTGACCTTCATTTCTTAAAGTTAATGATTGCCATAATACAAATTCTACCAGTCTATCCAGTAGGACTATCAGCTGTGTATCCACCAGACTTCTGCACAACACAACTGATGGTCCCAACCCCATTTTATAAGGCAAGAAATCCCACTTATTAAACCTGACAGAGCACACCTGTGAAGTGAAAACATTTCCGGTGACTACCTCTTGAAGCTCATCAAGAGAATGCCAAGAGTGTGAAAAGCAGTAATCAAAGCAAAAGGTGGCTACTTTGAAGAACCTAGAATATAAGACATATTTTCAGTTTCACACTTTTTTGTTAAGTATATAATTCCACATGTGTTAATTCATAGTTTTGATGCCTTCAGTGTGAATCTACAAATTTCATAGTCATGAAAATAAAGTATGTGAACACAACCCACGCAGATGTTTCTCCTGTACCTATTGCCTGGTTTGTGTAACAACTTTGATTGCATCTTTCATCATTTGAAGTTCTTGCAGTTTAGTTTTTGTTTTAAAGGAATGGGGATCAGTTATTGAGTGAATTATGGGTGTTTTTTTTTCCTGTTGAATGACTGTTATGAAAATATTTTTTCCATAAGCAACTATTGCCTGGCAAAAAATTTTGGGAAACTGATGACTCCAACAAGGATGGACCAAAAGGCATTTTTCTGGGGGATCAATGGAGTGAGCGTGCGTGGGGTACGTCAGGTAAGTTCTCCTGCATGGTATGTCTGGTTTTGAGACACTTTAATAAGGTAGTGTTATTTTGGGAGATTGCTTGAAAATTATGTACTCTTGTATATGTACAGTGGGTATGGAAAGTATTCAGACCCATTTAAAGTGTTCACACTTTTTTTTTTTTTTATTGCAGTCATTTGGTAAATTCAAAAAAGTTGAATTTTTTTCTCATTAATGTACACACTACACCCCATCTTGACTGAAAAAAACAAATGTAGAAATTTTGCAAGTTTATTAAAGAAAAACTGAAATATCCCATGGTCATAATTATTCAGACCCTTTGCTCAGTATTGAGTAGAAGCACCTTTTGAGCTAGTACAGCCATGAGTCTTCTTGGGAATGGTGCAACAAGTTTAGCTGGATTTGGGCATCCTATGCCATTCTTCCATCAGATCCTCTCCAGTTCCGTCAGGTTGGATGGTGAATGTTGGTGGACAGCCATTTTCAGGTCTCTCCAGAGACTATCAATTGGGTTTAGGTGAGGGCTCTGGCTGGGCCAGTCAAGAATAGTCCCAGTTGTTCTGAAGCCACTGCTTTGTTATTTTAGCTGTGTGTTTAGGGTCATTGTCATGTTGGAAGGTGAACCTTCAGCCAAGTCTAAGGTCCAGAACTCTCTGGAAGAGGTTTTCATCCAGGACATCTCTATACTTGGTCACATTCATGTTGACTTCAATTATACTCCCATAGCATGATGCTGCCACAACCATGTTTCACTGTTGAGATTGTACTAGGCATGTGATGAGCAGTGCCTGGTTTTCTCCACACATACCACTTAGTATTATTAACAAAAAGTTCTATCTTCGTCTCATCAGACCAGAGAATCTTATTTCTCATAGTCTGGGAGTCCTTCATGTGTATTTTAGCAAACTCTATATGGACTTTCATATCTTTTGCACGGAGGAGAGACTTCAGTTACGCCACTCTGCCATAAAGACCCGACTGGTGGAGGGCTGCAGTGATAATTGACTTTGTGGAACTTTCTGCCATCTCCCTACTGCATCTCAGGAGTCAAGCACAGTGATCTTGGGTTTTTTCTGTACCTCTCTCACCAAGGCTCTTCTCCCATGATTGCTTAGGTTGGCTGGATGGCCAGGTCTAGGAAGACGTCTGGTGGTCCCAAACTTCTTCTATTTAAGGATTATGGAGGCCACTGTGCTCTTAAAATCCTTGAGTACTGCAGAAATTCTTTTGTAACCTTGGCCAGATCTGTGTTTAGCTACAATTCTGTCTTTGAGCTCCTTGGGCAGTTCCTTTGACCTGATGATTCTCATTTAGACTGACATGCACTGTGAGCAGTAAGGTCTTATACAGACAGGTCTGTGCCTTTCCAAATCAAGTCCTATCAGTTTAATTAAACACAGCTGGACTACAATAAAGGAGTAGAACCATCTCAAAGAGGATCACAAGGAAATTGACAACATGTGACTTAAATATGAGTGTCTGAGAAAAAGGTTTGAATACTTATGACCATAGCATATTTCTGCTTTTCTTTTTATTACATTTGTACAAATATCTACATTTCTGTTTTTTTTCAGTCAAGATTGGGTGCAGAATGTACATTAATGAGGAAAAAAAACAACATTTTTTGAATTTACCAAATGGCTGCAATGAACAAAGTGAAATATTTTAAGGGGTCTGAATGCTTTCCGTACCCACTCTATATATATATATATATATTGTCCTATTACCATTGACCTGTTTGCTTATGCGCTTGGCCTGTCTCTGTCCTTAGATCACTCTGTTTCCCAACCCATTATGGTCCAGAGACGACCAGGTCAAGGTTTCCATGTTGGCAGCGAAGTGAATTCAGTTCTCTCCCCTCGTTCTGAAAGTGGTGGCCTGGGAGTCAGCATGGTGGAGTATGTTCTAAGCTCTTCCCCTGGAGACAACTGCCTGAGGAAAGGAGGATTCGTAAGTGCCTCTCCCTTAATACAAACAAGGGGGGCCCTTCGATTGCCAAGATATAGAAAGATGCAGGTAAAAACAAAGGAGGCTGCAGTCTCGTTAAGTCAGTATCTGAAATATAATGTTGCTGGCTTTTACAGGTAGCATTTAATAATGACCTACAAGATGCAAATTATTCTTGGATTGCATTGAGTTGGCATATTCAATGGTAAAACTCATGAAATAGTTTGAGACTGCAGCTTTGAGTAGTTTTGGGCACCAATTTTGCATTTGGGTCCTGTAAAGCGGGCAGATAACTCATTTGCAAGTAGATGCATGATTTTGTTTGTTGAATAAACTGTGCTTAAAGGAGGGTTCAAAGATTGATTTACATAATTGCTTATTATGATACCATTTATTGTTCTAAAATTAGAAAACTCTGTCTTGCTAAAAACTAACTGGATGATTGATTAAAAAAAATGTAATACATGTTCTAATAAAAAGACTTTGTTCTTTTAATCTAGGGTCCTCGAGATTCAGAAGGAGATGAGAATGAGAAGGGTGACAAAAAAAGCAAAGGTGTTTATGAAGGGGACAAGCTAGGAGACCTGAAGGAGGAAGCAGATGGTATGGATAAGGCTAATGGACTGCCTGTACAGAATGGCATTGACAGTGATGTAAAGGACTTCAGGTGGGGCCCTCTAATATTTACATGATCCTTGTGATTTTATTTCTTGTTGCTCAAATCGTAACTGCTGTTTACATTTTTATTTAATAATAATGTAGAGCAAGTGATTTTAATAATCTTCCCAATATACTTCATTAGAAAATTCTGTCTGGTTACCATTCATAATCCTTCCATAAGATGTCTTCAGTGCAATGTGAGTGAATCTCATTCATTGTCAGAGCCGTCTTCACAGTGAATACGGACATGTAATCATATAAGGGAGAGGGGAGTGGCCTACACTGCTGATGGCAGCTCCTGAGCAGACAATGTATCACATTACAGCACAGAGCTGAGCAATGTCAGGATGTACACTCCTCTATAAGCTTCTCTGTTTTGTCCTGTCTCTGCACAGAAATCTGTTAACCCCTTGTCTGCTGACTCCCCATACAGCTCATTACCAGCCTGCTCTCTCACACACTGCTGGCCACTTCCACACACAGAAAATGCAACTTTTTAAAGAGCACAGAAAAATGTGTTAAAATCAGTCATGTGTCACAAAAAAAAATCATTATCTCAGCTGCTATGTGACCCATCATTAACAACCAGTGCAGTATTGTTTGTTTTTTTTCCAATTAAATGACATTTACACTTTAATCATATTTCCATTCATGTGAACATATCAAAATTCATATTTCGTCTTTTCTTATCCAGCTAAAAGTAGAAACCGTATAGGTCATAGGACGTATGAAAACCTAGGGACTGGAGGAAATTTTAGACAAAAGGATAAAAAACCGTAAATAAGTGACATGCTGTGGCTTAGGAAGCCACGCGTGATGTCGTGTACGCTGCAGAGAAGGAGGACAGTGGGCATTGGTTTTTTATTAATTCCCATCCACGTTACTGTACTGCAGAGCGCAGAATTTTGGATGCAGCAAAAATACTTTTTGTTTTGCAATCTGCTTCAGGTGTCTTATATTTTAAGGGCACCTTCTCCGAACAGCAATGTTAAGATCTCTCCACAGGTGTTCAATGGGATTTAAATCCAGACTCATTGCTGCCACTTCAGAATACTCCAGCACTATGTTTCTATCCATTTTTGGGTGGTTATTGAAGTATATTTGGGGGTCATTATCATGCTGAATGACCTAGGAAGCAAACTCCATTTTCTGACACGGGCACTACATTGTGACCCAAAAGGTTTCATGATGCTTTGTACACAGCCAAGGCACCCAGTACCAAAGGCAGCAAAATAAACTCAAAATGTCTTTGAGCCTCCACTATATTTGTTTGCAGGTATTGTATTCTTTTTGTTTTGAGCCTCATTCCATTTTCAGGAAAAAGTAGAATGATGTGCTTTACCAAAAAGCTCTACATTGGTCTCATCTGTCCACAAGATGCTTTTCCCGGAGGATTTTTAGCATACATACATTTTGGGAAACTGCAGTCTTTTTTATGTCTGTTTTATCAGTGGGGTTCTCTTGGTTCACGACCAGAAGTTTAATTTTATTCAAATTTCAACAGACAATTTGCGTGGACACCGATACTCCCCGAGCCTGCAGGACAGCTTGAATTTCTTTGGAACCTGATTGAGGCTGCTTATCCACCATCCGGTCTATCCTGAGTTGCAACCCATCATCAATTTTTATTTTCTTTGGAGATTAGCTACAGTGCCATGGGTTGTAAAGTCTTAATTATATTGCGCAACTGTGGACAATGGAACATTATATTCTCTGGAGATGGACTTGAAAAATATCAACAATCTCAAGGTTACAACAATTGTGGTCCTCAAGTCCTCAGACAGTTCTTTTTTGTACTCCGTGCTTAGTGTATATCAGATATCCCTCCAGGGAAGGACCTAGGCATGGGGCGGCTCTTTAAGCAGACCACCATAACCATCATATTAAGTGGCCCTTTGAGTCAATATCTTGCTCTTTACGAGCTTAAAGATATGACAAGGGAATACCAAGACATTTTCGCATGACACCCACTGTCAGGCACACACTTCTTTGGTGAATTCATCCAACCTCCCTCTCCAAGGGCCGGTCCTTTCTCCCAGTGGATTGGCTAATCCTCACCACAGACACCAGCCTTCTGGGCTGGGGAGCAGTATACCAACATCACACTGCCCATGGCCATTGGACCAAACGGTAATCGACCTTGCCGATAAACCTGGAGATTTGTGCAATATTGCTTGCCCTCAAATCGTTTCACAACCTTCTGGCGGGCCGCCATATCTGCGTCTAGTCGAAGCAATGCTACGGCTGTAGCCCAGGGCAGCACTCACAGCAAAGTGGTGATTGGTGAAGTGGAGCGGATTCTCCACTGTGTAGAGTCGACAAAGTCGGTCATCTCAGCGGTACACATCCCAGGGGTGGAGAATTGGGTGGCGGACTTTAAGTCGCCAAGGTCTCGCCACCGTAGAATGGTCCCTCCATCCGGAGGTGTTTCACCAGATATGCCGCTGCTGGAGGACTCCGGACATGGATGTCATGGCTTCCCGACTGAATGCCAAGGTTCCTGCGTTCATAGCCCGGTCACACGATCCATTGTCCATCGGAGTGGACGCACTAGTATGCTCTTGGTGTCAATTCTGCCTGTCATACATTTTTCCTCCTCTCCCCTTACTCCCAAGGGTAGTCAGGAAAATCAAAGCAGAGGAGGGGTCACTGTCATACTCATAGCCCGAGACTGGCCCAGGCGCGCCTGATACGCCGATCTGGTGCAGCTCGTCACAGACGGCCCTTGGCGCCACCCAGAGCGGCCGGATCGCCTCATTCAGGGTCCCATTTGTCACCAGAATTCCAGGGCTCTGAATTTGACAGCGTGGCTATTGAGACCTGGGTCTTAACTTGTGCTGGGTTCTCTCCGGACGTCATCAACACCATGATCAGGGCCCGAAAACCGGCCTCATCTCGCATTTACCATCGTACGTGGAAGCGGTTTTTCTCATGGTGCAAGGTCCAAGCCTGCTCTCCTCTTCCTCTATCTATTCCCAAAGTTCTCAGTTTCCTCCAGTCTGGCTTACAGTCAGGTCTAGCCCCCGAGTTCACTAAAAGGACAAATTTCTGCTCTTTCAGTTTTTTACCAATGCTGTCTCTCCTCTAAGCCCCAAGTTAGAACGTTTCTCCAGGGGGTATCCCGCTTGGTCCCTCCCTCCCGGAGTCTGCTGGAGTCATGGGACCTTAATTTGGTCTTGGACGGACTTCAAAAGTCATTGTTTAAACCCTTAAGAGAGGTTGCTCTACCTCTCTCTTCTCTCTTATCCTGGAAAGTAGCTTTCCTTGTGGCAATTACGTCCATCCGGTGGTTTTCCAAGTTAGCGGCACTCTCGTGCAGAGAGCCTTTTCTTTCCATCAAGACAAGGTGGTACTGGGCCGGGTGGGCCCAGTTCCCACTTTCCTTCCTAAGGTGACTTCTTCTGGTCACCTCAGAGTACATCATTCTGTCCGGCACCAGTGCATCGGGCAGAGAAGGCATTGCATACTCTTGACCTCGTAAGGGCCCTCAGATATCACATTTCCAGGACAGCTTCCTTCAGAAAGACGGACTGCCTGTTTTTCCTTCCTGAGGGTCCCCGTAAGGGGCCGGCTGCTTCAAAGTCTAACCTGGGCCGTTGGATTCATTCCACTATCCAGGAGACCTGCCGTCTGAGAAATGTTCCCATTCACAGCGGACTACGAGCTTACTCCACTCGTGCGGTTGGTGCATCGTGGACCATTCAAACAAGTGTGCAAGGCTGCTACCTGGTCTAGTCTACACACATTCGCAAAGCACTACAGCATCCATACTCAGGCCTCGGCTGAAGTCAGTCTTGGTAGACGGATCCTTCAGGTGGCGGTGGCGCACCTATCTAAGTAGGTGCCTCAAAAAGTGTGGGATTGTTCCTTGCTGCTTTGGTTGTAAACTTTTTCCCACCCAGGGACTGCTTTAGGACGTTCCTTGGTCCTGTGTCCCCCAATAAGGCTGTAGAGAAAAACGAATTTTTGTGTATTCACCGTAAAATCGTTTTCTCTGAGCCATCATTGGGGGACACGGCACCCACCCTGTTGCCCAGTTGGGCCTTTGTTCTCTTTGGACTTTTTGAAGTTTTACGTTTCTCATGTTTCCACTTGGTTACATTGTTTGTTGTTCTTGTTTTTTTTGTTTTTTCTCCTGCTTGGTCACTAAAACTAGTGTGTTCTGGCCCAGCCAGGTGGTGTATACTGCAGAGGAGGAGCTAATTGTTTCACATGTACTTAGTGTCAGCCTCCTATGGATGAACAGCATAACACCCATGGTCCTGTGTCCCCCAGTGATGGCTCAGAGAAAACGATTTTACGGTGAGTACACAAAAATCTATTTTTTTGTCCATTCACTTTAATGGTATCAGGAAGCATTCTCTGTGGGCTTGAGGTCGGGCGCGGCAAGTGCGGTTTCGCCGGATCGAGCAGATCCGGTCGCAAAAAGAAAAAAACGCTGCTAGCAGTGTTTTTTTTTTTTCGCGGCTGTAAGTGCCGGTTCCAGTAAAACCGCACTTGCCGCACCCGACCTCAAGCCCATAGAGAATGAATGGGGCTTTCCGGATCGGTGACAACTGCAGATGCAGTAAATCTGTCGGATTTGCCGCACATCAGCGAGAACCGCTGATGGGAAAGGCCCCTTACTTCAGCTTGCTTCCTTCCACCATTAAAGTGAATAAACAACAAACTGGATCCTGAAAGGATCAGGATTTGGCTAAAAAACCTGATTTTGCCTGATTTGAAATAACAAAAACGCAAGTTTGAAACCAGCAACACTGGATGAGTGCAGCAGCGCTCTCCAAGTGTCAAGTCTGGGTGCACCCATTGTGGCTGCAAGTTGACTCTGACGCCTGGTACATGTCTGCTCTTGGCTTCCCTGTCAACATCTTCAGTAAAGAGGAGGGGTGAATGAGCAAGACAGCATGTCTATATCACTAGGCCTCTCCTCACTGAAGCAATGGTTAGGTCACCTATTTTAATCACTTTATAACTTTGAAAAGCTGAAGGTGTTAAATGCTCAAAAGACTTAACCTGCGCACAGCAAGTGCAGACATTCATTATTTTAGTGTTTAATTAGCATTTTTAAAGTGTTTTACGGGATAGATCTTCCTTAAATAGATGTCATGTGCACATGCTCATAGTGTGACGACAATAAAGGACACGACTATGAAAAGTGCCTAGGGCAGCATGAGGGCCAAATATAGCCCTGTATTTCTGCCTTAGGTTTCCAGGTAATGGTTATCACCAATCATTGATATAGATAAATGTTAGACCTATATTGGGTAAAACCAAAGGGTACAAGACTGGGCCCCCTATCCAGCCTTCCCTGGATAACTGCTGGCAGAATTACGACGCTACGAGAGCCCATACATCTGACCAACATGCAGAATTGGGTAGGTCCAAATTTTGCTTCGAGGCCCATCACATCACTGTGCATTTGCACTGCAGCCAAGCACATGGAGTTGCCTGCAGAGCTAGTTACATGATCAATTTGTAGATATGACTGTCCCAGTCAGTTTAGTACTCTTGAGAATTTGCCTTACTTCATGTTAGTTCTGTATAGCAGAGCCAGCTAACAGTTACATCTCAAAACTGCTTAGAAAAAGAACAGTTTTAAGCAAGGTATTAAGTGGAGACTTGTCAGTTATTAAAGAGATTGTCCGGTGTTTATTGGTCGTCTATGACAGCACCCATAACGAGAGAGGAATCCGCACTCCAAGGACAGGGAACCATCAGGCTTTAAAAGGGGCGGTTCCTCTTCCCATCTTGGTTGGTTCCTTGTCCTTGCATGGGGAGCCTTAGGCAAAAGCGGCTGCATGGAGGACCGTGCAGCTGGAAGTTCAGGGGTCTTACCCGACATGTGGCGGTGCGGTGTGGGGTGGCTGGTTCGGGCCCATGTCGGTCGGAGCACTGAGGCTGCTGCTCCTGAAATGGGGCTCTGGCGGGGGCTTTCGGTCCGGCGGCGTCATGCGGTGGCAGTGCCGCCGGGTGTCCCGGACTGCACATATACCCAGGCTGCCGGGTACTGAGTGCAACGGCCTTCCAGCGGCGGGCCTATGAAGTTACGCACGGCGGCGCCCGGCGCTGGTGTCAAGGTGCGGAGCCTGTGACACGGCCGGTCATATGACAGACCCGGTCTTCCGGGTTGAGCTGGGGCGGCAGTGACGTGGATGGCATCAGGAAGTCTTGGATAAGACAGGAAGTTTGAATGGGAGCGGTGCCTCCCTTCACTTCCTGGTCCTTGGAGTCGCCGGCAAGCAGGATGAGTGCCAGAGCCTGAGAAGAAGTCCCACTGCAGCAGCAGTCACTCTTCCCATGGGGCCGCCAGAGGAGATTTGTCACAGGGCAAGGGTCCTTCCCCGGCTCTGATATCTCTTCACATCTGATGGGTGAGAGAACTCAGAGAATGTCAGTTACTGCATGTCTTTTTGTTCTGTGTATTCTTGTCTTAGACCCAGCAGAAGTCCATGAAGGCGTCTACTAAATCCAAACACTTGCAGTGTAGGCTTTGCGAGTGTACACTCCCGGTGACCTGGGCAAAGAAGCTGTGTAGGGCCTGTATTGAACAGACTATTACGGAGTAGACGCCAAGTTTTTCCTCCAGTTTACAGATCTTAATTTCTGCTCAGGTGGAGAACGCCTTTAGGTCCATTACTCAAGGACAGCAGCTATCATCGACCCCTAGTGTGCCCACCCAGGCCATGGTTGATTCCGATATGTCCGAAGGGGAGTGTGAGTCCTCAAAGGGATATTCAGCATCTTCCTCCGATGACTAATTCGGTAGACGCCATTGTTTTTCTATGGAAGATGTGGGTGGTCTGGTTAAGGCTATCGGAGCAGCCATCTCAATTGAACTTAATGTTCGGGGGCTTAGGACAGAAGAAACGTCGTTCTTTCCCCCTGGATGAGCGGCTCTAGTTTCTAGAGAATGGAAGAAGCCGGACAAAAGAAAAAAGACCCTACTGCTTTTCTTAAACGCAAATATCCTTTTGAGGAGGCATCTTGCTCGTCATGGGATAAAGCGCCCAAATTTGATGTGGCAGTGGCTAAAGCTTCGAAAAAGTATGCCTTGCCATTTGAGGATATGGGTACCCTGAAAGATCCCCTAGATAAAAAGGTGGACTAGTTCCTTAAAAATACCTGGGAGTCTTCAGCAGGGGCTCTGAGACCAGGCCTCGCAGGTATCTGTGCTTGTAGATCCCTGATGGTGTGGCTTGACGAGCTGGTTTCTCAACAAAAAAATAGGGTGTCCAGAGAAGAAATTCTGGCCACCATTCCCGATTTGCAGGGGGCGGCAGCTTTCATTGCTGATGCAGTGGCGGATTCCACCAGCCAGATCCGCAGCTTCCTCAAATGCGGCCAGGAGGGCGTTGTGGTTAAAAAATTGGCATGGGGATCTACAGACAAAAACTAAATTGAATCTTCTTCCCTGCGAGGGTGAATATTTGTTTGGTTTGGCCCTAGATGACCTCTTGGAGAAAGCCAAGGGTTCACAAGAAGAAATTTCCGGAGGTGTCCTTTTCCTCCTTCAAACCTCCTTTTCGGAGTAGACATTACTCCTGGAAATACTTCCAGAAGAAGGACCAGTCTAGTTGGCCTGACCGGAGGAAAGGGATTCATGTTCAAGGGCCCCTCCCATGATTCCAAAAAAATCCTCCAAGTGCCGCCCTTCCTTAGGTGGGAGGAAATCTCTCCTTTTTCTTTCCAGCCTGGGCTCAAATCTCGTCCAGCACATGGATTCTGGACATCATACGGTTGGGGCTAAGACTCTGGTTTTCACATCTGCCCCCGTCCAGATTCCTGGTCACGCCTCAGGTCATCGCAGGTCGAGCAGTTGGCATGGGAAAGAGAGATCGATTGTCTCGTGGACAGGTCGGTCCTGGTTCGGGTGCCGACCCAGGAAGAAGGGAGGGGGTATTACTCTCCCCTCTTCCTGGTATCCAAACCCGATGGTTCTTTTCGAACAATTCTCAATTTGAAATCTCTGAACAGTTTCCTGGAGGTACCCACTTTCAAGATGGAGTCGATAGGATCGGCAGTCAAACTGCTCTTTCCAGGTTGCCACATGGCAGTCCTAAATCTGAAGGACGCATATTATCATGTTCTCATATGTCCTCAGTCCCAACAGTACCTCATGGTGGCAGTTTAGATTAATTCCAAGATCCTTCACTTTCACTACCATGCCCTGCCGTTCGGCTTAGCGATCGCTCCTGGTGTTTACCAAAATTATCTCAGAAGTCTTGGCCCATCTCAGGGAGCAGAATGTCCTGATTGTACCATACCTGGAGGATTTTTTGATCAGAGGATCATCGGCTAAACAGTGTGCGGATCAAGTCAAGTCCTCTGCATTGACCAATCTGGGGTGGCTCATCAACATGGACAAATCCAAATTGACTCCATCCACATCTCAGATTTTCCTGGGTGTCCTGTTGGACTCCACCATACAAGAATGTAGTCTCCTGCCAGACAAGGTTGTACACATTCAGGGCCTTGTTCGGCAGGCACTCAATTCTCTGACCATGACTTTACGACGGGCAATGTCCTTACTTGACTCTCTCACGGCGTGTATTTCGGGAGTCCATTGGGCCCAGGCTCATACCAGGACTCTGCAGTGGGACATTCTCAAACCCTGGGTCAGAATCTCGAAGCCAGACTGGCTTTACAACTGGCTACCCTCCAGTCTCTTCAGTGGTGGTTGAACGAGGCGGCGGCGTCCACAGGGTTTCCCTGGTGCTCCCCTGCCATCAAAGTGGTCACGACCGATGCCAGTCCGTTGGGGTGGGGAGCCCATATGGATCAGGAGGTCCTTCAGGCGGAGTGGCCAGTAACCATGGCAGGTTGCTTCTCCAACATGAGCGAGTTGGTTGCGGTGGAAGGGGCCTTAGCAGGCTTACTACCGGCCTTGCAGGGTCATCATGTGAATGTCTTGTCCGACAATCAAGTGGTAGTTGCCTATGTCAACCACCAAGGGGGGACAAAGTCAAAAGCTCTGGTGGGGGGTGGCGGAACATATCCACGGGCTAGCAGAATCACATCTAGCCTCTATATCGGCTGTCCATATCAGGGGGAAAGACAACAACAAAGCGGACTTCCTCAGACGGGTGCACCTTCGCCAGGGCGAGTGGGTTCTGAATCCGTATGTCTTTCGCCAGATCACGGACATGTGGGGTGTTCCCACCATAGATTTGTTTGCAACCCGAGACAACTGGCAAGTGGATCTGTTTTGCTCCCTGGATCCCAGGGATCATCCAGTAGCGGCAGATGCTCTTCTGATGGCCTGGGATTTCGGGATGGCCTATGCCTTTCCTCCTCTGCTCTTGCTGCCAATTGTCCTCTGCAAAATTGAGGAGGATCGGGCCCGCGTGACCTTGATAGCCCCCTTCTGGCCAAGGAGGCTGTGGTTTTTCTGGCTCCGCCGATGTCGGATCCTTGGGTCCTACCGGTAAGTAACTACGTGTTTCCCAAATATGCATAGGGAATTAAGAGATGGTGTAGATCAGGGGCGGAGAACCCTTTTTCTGCTGAGGGCCATTTGGAAATTTCTACAATCCTTCGGGGGCCGTACAAAATTATCAACTTGGAAATTACCACCTATATTTGGTTAAACAATCATCTCAACCCTATTGTGGTGGCTTAAGCTGCTTCTCTTTGGCATGGGTGATATTGATCATGTTGCTTCTCAACTGATTTTCCAGGTTTACTAGAGCCCTAGATATCACAGGAAAGGCTGGGAGCATATACCTCAATGGGGAGGCCAAAGCTGGGGCATAGAGATCACTGGAGAGCTGGATTTAAAGGACAGACAGTTGGCAAAATGCGTCTGCCAGCCTGAGCAACTTGGGTCCCCAGGAATCTTCCCAGGGGCCGCACAAAAGTCATTGAGTTCCACATTCAACCCTGGGGCCTGAGGTTCCCCACCCTGGTGTAGATTAATATCAGCAGGCCTTCTGAACTTGTCCTTTTAGATTGCAACGTCTTGAGGCTACGTCCTGTACCAAACTGCTGTCGATGCAATTTCAGGAGAACCTTTTGCCTCCTGGCGTGGAAATGAGATATGCTGGATAAACTCTTTTAAGGAGAAAACTATTTATATGCGTAGGGAAAAAAAAGGTCTTTCTTGGGGGACATATTACCCCTTAGTTATGGAGCCAATTTTCACCTTAATGACCAGACCAAATTTTACAATTCTGACCAGTGTCACTTTGAGGTTATTACTCTGGAATGCTTCAACGGATCCCAGTGATTTTGAGATAGTCTTTTAGTGAAATATTGGACTTCATGTTAGTGGTAAATTTAACACAATATTTTTTTGCGTTTATTAGTGAAAAAAAAAAACTTTTGGTGAAAATTTAGTCATTTTTAACTTTGAATTTTTATACCGTTAAACCAGAGTTCTATTGCACAAAATCCTATATAATAAATGCCAGTTTCTGGCATCCGGCCACTGTGCCGCTATTCCGACATGCACAGCGGCCGGATGCCAGCACCGCCAGCGATGGCGCGCCATCGTCAGCCGCATTTACCGCCCAGCGCCTCGCACGCACGCTCCTTGCTTCCGATGCTAAGGGGATGTTAGCTGTCAGGCTGCCTGAGGACCTGTAAGTCATTCCTGCCTCTGCTAGGCCTCCCTTCCCCCTTGAACCTCTGACCTCTCCTGGCTCCTCTACACCTCAGGAAGGTATATTGTGTGTGTATGTGTATGTGTATGTGTGTGTGTGTGTGTGTGTGTGTGTGTGTGGTGTGTATATATATATATATATATATATATATATATATATATATATATATATATATATATATATATATATATATAAAATATATATTATATATGTGTGTGTAATATGTATATAGTGCAAATATATGCATGTGCAGTGTATATGTGCGTGTATACATATAATCTACATATTTTTATATAACGTGTATGTGATATATGTGCAGTGTTTGTGTAAACAAAGTGCTTGTGTTTGTAGTGTGTGTGTGTGTGTGTGTGTGTATATATATATATATAACATACATAATAAAATAAAATAAATGTCAGTTTCTGGCAACCGGCCACTGTGCCACTATTCCGGCATGCACCGCGGCCAGATGCCAGCGCCGCGAGCAATGGCGCGCCATCGCGAGCCGCAGTTACCTCCCAGCTCCGCGTTACTGATGACCGTCCAACCGCTGCCTCCCAGCACGCATGTGAAGTGGGCAGAGAGACAAGGGGTGACCAGAAAGACTGAAAGGGGCCAATGAGATGAAAGGGGGGTGGGAGGGGCAGAGAGATGAATAGGGGGAACAGAAATACTGAAGGGGAACAGAGACACATAAGGTGGGGACCTTAAATACTGAAGGGTAACAGAGAGAAGGAGAACCAGAAATACTGAGGGGGGAGGGAAAGAAACAAGGGCAACCAAAAATACTGAAGGGAGGCAGAGAGATAAAAGGGGGGTAGCAGAGAGGTAAGGGGGGCCGAGAGATATAAGGGGGACCAGAAATACTGAAAAAAACTGAAAAAGGAGGTGATAGACGTAAGGGGGGGGGGGGTAGAGACATGAAGGGGGGACATAGAGACAAAAGGGGGAACAGAGAAGGAAGGGGGGGCTGAGAGACATAGGGGGGGGGGACCAGAAATACTGAAGGGGAGCAGAGAGACAAGGTGGGGACCTGAAATACTAAAGGAGGCCACATAAACACTGATGGGATTGCAGAGAGACGAAAGGGGGGGGGGGGCAGAGATGAAAAGGGGCAGAGATACATAAGGGGGGACCAGAAAGATTGAAGGGGGGCAGAGAACAAGGGGGACAAGAAAGACTGAAGGGGGTCACGGAGACTGAAGGGGAGAGCAGAAAGAAGAAAGGGGGGAGCAGAGAGTGGAAAGGTGGGTACAGAGATAAAAGGGGAGAGCAGAGTAAGGGGCACAGAGATGAAAGGAAGGGCAGAGAAAGGGAAGGGGGCAGAGAGACGAAAGGCAGTAGCAGAGTTAGGGAAGAGGGGTAGAGACATGGGGGAGAAGAGAGACTGAAGAGAGGGCAGAGACACTGGGGAGAAGAGAGAAGGAAGGGGTGGCAGAGACACGGGGGAAAAAGACAGAGGAAAAGGGGGGACAAAGACACAAGGCGAAGCAGAGGGTCAAAGAAAGCACAGGGTGGTGAAAGGGAGTGCAGGGGGCCAAAAAGAGCGCAAAGTGGCAGTGATGCCCTATTTCTAGTAGTTAATAAAATCACACATGTCTAACTTTACATCAGCACACTTTTGGAAACTTTTTTTTTTTTTTTTATGGATGTTAGAAGGTTTCAAAGTTCATCAGCAATTTCTCACTTTGGAATCAATATTCACAAAACCATTTTTTTTCAGAGAACACCTCACATTTGAAGTCATTTTGAGAGGCCTATGTGATGGAAAATACCCAAAAGTGACACCATTCTACTAGCTGCACCCCTCAAACTACTGAAAACCACATTCAACATTATTAACCCTTCAGCAATGAAAGCAAAAGTGGAATGAAAATATGAATGCATTTACATTTTACCTAAAAATGTTGCTTTATGCTCAATTTATTCACTTTTACAAGGGATAGGATGACAGAAAGGGCTCAAGGGAAGGAGGACCATTTTTAAAATTTGGAACACAAATTTTCTGGTCATCATAATGGGAGACCCAGACAATGGGGTTTAGGGCACTGCCCTCCGGAGGTCACACTAGGTACTACAAGTTTGTAGACACCGCCTCCTCCGCTTATAAACCCCTACCGCAGGGAACATCCTCAGTTTTTAAACTTAGTGTGCTCGGAGGATCACGCTTTGCTTGCACTTCACTGCATTCTCACAGCTTACGTGATGGCGTCTGAAGACAAGGTAAAATGGTTCCGGTCGGGACCTGCGACAGCCTCCCCGCTCACCCTTGTGGAACACGCAGGTGGAGGTACCGGAGGGCCTTGGGCCTGGACACTTTGTGTTCTCCCGGTACGCTGTCGCGCTCCTTTCCATCCCTCTTTGGGGGGCTCTGGAGAGTGGGAGATGGGAGCCTTGAACAGCTCCGCTCCGTCCGAGGCCTCCCTAAATGGTGCTTACAGACCGGACTGGAGCCAGCCCAGTCCGAGGCCTCCCTAAATGGTGCTTACACTCCGGACTGGTGCTGAACCCCCGTCCGAGGCCTCCCTAAATGGTGCTTACAGACCGGACCGGCACTGAGGCATTCTGTGTCTCCTGTAAAGTGCCTGGGGGTAGTGTCGGTCACTTTGTGTCCTGACACTCAGACCGCGCGTTACCCTCGGGTCCGCGGATCTGCTGGTGTACCCTGTGCTGGGGTCACCTGGCTGACCGCCCTGTGTGTCACAGGGGCTGAGGCCGTGGGCTGCGGATGGTTGTTTGTGTGCAGTCTGTGTGTAGTATTTTACACTATTTCCCGCGCTGCGGGCTCCGGCACCCTCATGCTGAGGCTGCTTGGAGGATGGGAAGCAGCCCGTGCGGTGACGTCATCGCTGGGCGTGTGTGTGTGTTTCCCGCGTGTTTTCGGCGCCGCCCACAGTTTCTCTGTCGGCGGCCATCTTTACCCTCACTTCCCGGCTGGGATCTGTATGCAGCGTGCGCCTGCACTCCAAGGGGAGACCGGAAACCGTCGCGGAGGTCACACACACACACCGCTTCCTCCTACCGCTTTACTGCGGTCGGTAAGCCACCGGGATTCCCGGTTTTTTGTCTGCAATTTGGCTTATTTTCCCCTACTGTGGCGATGTCCTCAGTTAGGAAGCGTGCTGCTAAGGCGGCAGAGACCACCATTACCTGTGCTACATGCAATGGAACACTGGTGGAGGGGTCCTGCAATAACTGCGGACGCCCAGAGGCCCGGACTGACACTGCTGAGTCAGCAGCTCCGGTGCTATACCCTGAGGTTCAGGTGATCTCAGGGCCATGGGAGACGCAGAATAAGATCAATGAATCTCTGTTGTCCCAGCTGTCCTCCATGTCGCAATCCCTGGAGGCACTTAATAGGAGGCTGGATAGCCCAGTTACTCCGTCCAGTTACCCCCGGGTGTCTCCCTCTTCTGCTGTGAGACCCCTTAAGCGGGCTCGTCGTGAGGAGTCACCCGAGCTCCAGGCTCTCTCTGAGGAGGAGCGTTCCTCTGATGGTGAGGACGATGATGGGGGTTCAAATTTCGGGTCTGTGTCTGTATCTGAACCACCAGACGGGGTGGAGGATCTGGTGTCCTCTATCAACGAGACCTTGCATCTCGTGACACCCCCTGAGGAGGTGACGGTGCACCCGAAGGAGGTCTATCAATGGCTGAGGCCAGAGGCTAGACCGAGTGGCTCCTTCATGGACCACACTAATTTTGGAAGGGTGGTTAGAGCTCCCAGGTTACATCCTGGGCGGCGTTATGTCCGTAAATCCAAGGACAATCGCTTCCCCTTCCCCCAGGAGGTGCTTCAGGAGTGGTCGCAGTCCCCGAAGGTGGATGCTTCCATGACCAGGATTGCTGCACGCTCCCTTTTCTCTGCCTCTGATAGCTCCTCGCTGAAGGATGCGACTGATAGACAGGTCGAGCAACTCGCCAAGTCTTCCTATGAGGCTGTGGGGTCTTCCTTTGCCCCTAATTTTGCTACGGTCTGGACCTTACAAGCGATTACTACCTGCTTGGATGGTATCTCTGACCTGGCAAGATCCAGTCCAGAGGTCCTGGCACTTACCGAGAGGGCAAGGGCCTATGCGGACTACGCCAGGACGGCGACTCTGGAAACCGCCACTCGCTCAGCTGTGGCTTCGGCCAATGCTATAGCGATCCGCAGATTGTTGTGGCTGCGTCTTTGGGACTCAGATACCACATCTAAGAAGATTTTGCAGAATCTTCCGTTCGCTGGTGACAGGCTTTTTGGCACCGAACTGGACAAGCTGATAAAGGATTCTGCTGAGTCTAAGATACCGCAGAATAAGCCTAAGCCACGGTATACCGTTAAAAGGAACCCAAAACAGTGGTCCTTTCGTTCCAGTTCACAGTCATCAGCACCGTCCGCTCGCACGGACCGAGGGGGAAAGCCCGCTTCGCAGTGGCGCTCTAAGAATCGCCCAAAGAAGACGGCGGGGGCGGCAGCTGCCACCCCCAAACCCGCCTCTACATGACTCGCTCTCCCTTCCTGCCTCCCCACAGGTGGGGGGCCGCTTGTCTCGCTTTCAGGACAAATGGCTGCTTCACATTCAAGATCAGTGGGTTCGAGACGTGATCTCGCGAGGTTACAGGATAGAGCTGACATCAAAACCGATATCCCGATTCCATCGGTCGGTCCCATCATCAGAAAAGGCTCAGGCTTTTTTCGTGGTGTTGGAGGGTCTCCGCAGGGACGGAGTGGTGATACCGGTGCCGTCCGGGGAGAGGTTCAGGGGTTTTTACTCCAACCTCTTTATCGTCCCAAAGAAGGACGGATCCTTCCGCCCGGTGCTGGACCTGAAGTTGTTCAACCATCACGTGTTGGTTCGGAAGTTCCGTATGGAATCACTGCACTCCGTGATCGCAGCTGTGTCACAGGGGGACTTCCTAGCGTCCATAGATATCAGAGACGCTTACCTTCACGTGCCCATTGCACCGGCTCATCAGCGCTGGTTGAGATTCGCAGTGGGGGAAGAACACTTCCAATTTGTGGCGCTGCCGTTCGGGTTGGCCTCGGCACCGCGGGTGTTCACAAAAGTGATGGCCTCCATGATGGCTCTCCTGCACGTGCAGGGACATGCCGTCATTCCCTATTTAGACGACCTACTGGTCAGGGCGCCATCAGAGCACCTTTGTCAAGAGAGCCTGGATGTGACCATGAGGTCTCTGGAACAGTTCGGTTGGCTCCTCAATATTCAGAAGTCAACGCTAGTTCCGACCCAGTCTTTGACATACTTGGGCATGGACTTCAACACTGCCTCAGCCCTGGTGTCTCTGCCACGAGTCAAACAGATGGCGATCCAATCAGGAGTGCAAACAGCCCTCCTGTCTCCACAATCATCCCTACGGGTGTTGATGATGCTGGTGGGGCGCATGGTGGCAGCAATAGAGGCGGTGCCTTTTGCACAATTTCGCCTCCGTCCTCTCCAACTGGAGATCCTCCGCAGGTGGGACAAAAGGTCGATTTCTCTGAATCGGCTGGTGACCCTTTCCCAACCGACCAGGGATTCCCTGCAGTGGTGGCTACAGCCACATCACTTGTCTCGGGGCCGATCCTTCCTGAAACCATCCTGGTTAGTGGTGACCACCGACGCCAGTCTGAAGGGCTGGGGAGCGGTGTTCTTACACCACAGGGCCCAAGGCCTCTGGACTCAGTCGGAGTCGGCGTTGCAGATCAACGTGCTGGAGATCAAGGCGGTCTATCTGGCACTCCTGGCTTTTCAGAGATTCCTCTCAGGACAACCCATTCGGGTTCAGTCCGACAATGCGACGGCCGTCGCTTATATAAATCATCAAGGAGGAACCAGGAGTGCAGAGGCTCTGGCCGAAGTCCACCGCATTCTATCCTGGGCGGAGGACAACAACTGCCTGATATCCGCAGTTCACATCCCAGGGGTCGAAAACTGGGAGGCCGACTATCTGAGCCGACAGGGGATGGACGCCGGAGAGTGGTCTCTTCATCCAGACGTCTTCCAGGACATCTGCAGCAGATGGGGCACTCCGGACGTGGATCTGATGGCCTCACGGCTGAATCATCAGGTGCCACAATACATGGCGAGGTCATGGGATCCCCAATCTCTGGGAGCGGACGCTCTGGTCTTGACTTGGTCCAGATTCCGTCTGCCGTATGTGTTCCCACCTCTGGCTCTGATTCCCAGGGTGCTGTGGAAAATCAGGTCGGAGTGCAGGGTAGCCATTCTAGTGGCTCCAGATTGGCCCAGGAGGTCCTGGTATCCGGACCTGTGGCAACTGTCAGGCGGACACAGGTGGGCTCTTCCAGACCGCGCAGATTTACTCGCGCAAGGCCCATTCTTCCACCTCAATTCCAGGGCCCTCAGATTGACTGCATGGCTCTTGAGGCCTGGCTACTGACATCCAGGGGTTTCTCCCCTACGGTGGTTGCCACTATGAATCGGGCTAGGAAGCCAGTTTCAAGAAAGATGTACCACAGGACGTGGAAAATCTTTTTTACTTGGTGTGCCTCTGGTGGACGGTCTCCGTGGCCCTTGGCCATCCCGACATTGTTGGCTTTCCTACAGTCGGGTTTGGAATTGGGATTATCCCTTGGCTCCCTGAAAGGTCAAGTATCAGCACTTTCAGTGCTGTTTGACAGGCGATTGGCGCTCCTCCCGAAGGTCCGTCAATTTTCTGCAGGGGGTGTCACGGATGGTTCCGCCCTACAAGAGACCTTTGGACCCTTGGGACCTTAACATGGTCCTGGCGGCATTACAGAGACCACCGTTTGAGCCGCTAAGAGATGTTTCTCTATCTCGTCTGTCTCAGAAAGTGGCCTTTCTGGTGGCAATTACGTCTCTGAGAAGGGTCTCAGAATTGGCTGCACTTTCGTGCAAGTCGCCCTTTCTGGTGGTTCACCAAGACAAGGTGGTGTTGCGTCCTCGGCCAGAATTCTTGCCGAAGGTGGTTTCAACTTTTCACCTGAACCAGGAGATTGTTCTCCCATCATTTTGCCCCGCTCCCGTTCATCAGGTTGAACGCGACCTCCATACTCTGGATCTAGTGAGAGCTATACGCATTTATGTGTCCAGGACCGCCTCCTTTAGGAGTTCGGATTCCTTATTTGTTCTTACGACAGGTCGCTGTAAGGGGTCCGCGGCATCAAAGTCGACATTGGCCAGATGGATTAAGGCTTCCATTCAAGAGGCTTACCGGGCTTCTGGGTTGCCTCTCCCGGTGGGATTGAAGGCTCACTCTACCAGAGCTGTTGGTGCCTCCTGGGCTTTGCGACATCGAGCATCTGCTCTACAGGTGTGTCAGGCAGCCACTGGACCAGCCTGCACACTTTCTCTAAGCACTATATGGTGCATGCCCATGCCTCTGCGGATGCAAGTTTGGGCAGGCGGGTTCTCCAGGCGGCGGTTGCCCACCTTTAAAGGGAACCATATGTTATCCGTCTTGTTGAGGAACTCTTCCCGCCCTGGGGTATTGCTTTAGGACATCCCCATTGTCTGGGTCTCCCATTATGATGACCAGAAAAAAGAGAATTTTGTTTACGTACCGTAAATTCTTTTTTCTTTAATCATCAATGGGAGACCCAGCACCCACCCAGTTGTTCCGTTGCATGTTTTGCATTTACTCTGTTCTCTGTTGAGACAGTGTTTGCCGGGTTGTTAAACCGTCTGTGCACGGCATTCTTCCCGATGTTTCGGGTGTGGTTTATTTCCTCCTCGCAGCTTATGGACCAAACTGAGGATGTTCCCTGCGGTAGGGGTTTATAAGCGGAGGAGGCGGTGTCTACAAACTTGTAGTACCTAGTGTGACCTCCGGAGGGCAGTGCCCTAAACCCCATTGTCTGGGTCTCCCATTGATGATTAAAGAAAAAAGAATTTACGGTACGTAAACAAAATTCTCTTTTTCACTGAAATAGGTTGTAGGCACCATGTCGCATTTGTAGGGCCCCTAAGGTACCTAGACAGCAGAAACACTCCACAAGTCACCCCATCTTGGAAACTAGAGCCCTCAAGGGTTCACTCACATGCGAAAAAAACATCACATTGTGCTCGCACCAAAAGGTCAGAGCATATCTGCAAATTTTTCCTGTTCAAAATTCAGACTGCGGGGCAAATTGAACCATGCTACAAACTGGCTGCGTATCTCTCCAATACAGGTCAATGGGTGCGAGAAAAATGTGCGGACTGGACCACACACGCAATCGGTTTTTTACATAATCTTTTACACTGGGCTGTAGAGTCGGTAAGCCAAATGTCCGACTCTTTAATTTCCCTGAATCCAAGCTCAACCAAAATGGAGCCAGACTCAGGCTCCACAACCATGACTGTGAAGTCAGTACGCCAAACATCTGACTCCTCAGTTTCCCTGAATCCAACTCAGACTCTCCCAAATTGGACACCGACTCCATGACTTTGACTACATAGCCCTGCTTTTACATACTCTAAAAAGTTAGGATAGCTTAATAGACAAATGTCAGACAGCTATATAGTGCCTTTTATGTGGCTCAAAGGGTGTTTAGCCTTATATTTACCAAAAAGAAAAAAAAAAATGATGTAGCCCCCAACCCTCCCCCCCCCCCCCCCTAATTTTGATCGCCAGCTAGAGTAAAGACGACAGCTGGAGCCTGATGACCTCCGCTGGCAGCTGCCTTACCTTGCTTGGTAACAGAGGTCACCCCATGCTATTTTTTTTTTTTTTTAAATAATCATTTATGAATAATTTGAATAAAAAAAAAAAGTTGTAGGATCTTCCCTATGTTGAAAAACTAGCCAAGGTAAAGCTGACAGCTGGGGTCTGGTATTCTCACGGTGGGATGGCCATGGTTATTGACCCTCCCCAGCTTAAAAATTGGAGGACACAGGGACCCCGGAACTGGCGTCTCCATACGTTGCGCCAATTCTGGCACTACACCCTGGCTCTTCCCACTGCCTGGGCACAGTGGCTGTCGAGATAATGTTATTTGGGATGGATGCCAGCTAGAAATGTCCACTGGTATCAAGCCCAGAGGTTAGTAATGTCGAGGCGTCAATTAGATAACTGACATTACTTACCAAATCAGTGAGGACACAAATATTCACAATTAAAACCAAACAAATATAACACTCCCTAACACAAACCCTTTTGCACCAATTTATTAAAATAAAATTGTCAAAATCCGAATCTCCCATATGCTGGAAGAGCAGGCACCCTGCCATGAGACTGAGCTGCACTGAACCTAGTGAGGTCAGTACAGTTCAGGATCCTTGGGTCACACAGGGGTTAACTGTGGTCCCATGATAATCTCCACAGCAGTTACTGGAGATCACCATGGGATCACACTTGACCATGTGTGACCCGAGGATCATAACCTGTATGGACCTCTCCGAGGTAGACTTTTCAGTCTCTTCGCCATCTTCTGGGAAGACGTGAGCTTTTGCAGACATGTGCTCCTTTGTCCGGGGGGAAGACTTGAGCGGTACCGGAGAATTAGGGGGAACCAGGGGAGGACATTTCTCTGCCATGTCAGTTTCACATGATCGCCTGTAGATACTGGCGATCACATGATCGGGAACGGTAAAAAATTCATAATCTCCATAAAGGTTCGAAGATAAGAGATATAAAGCTTCATAATCTTCAGCGTTTTGGCTACACCCGGTAGCTAAAATTCCAGAGATTTTTCTGATGCTGGAAGGGGCTACAGCTTTTTCCTTTTAGGCTTTTTAAAACCTCAGAAAGGAAGAAGTACACTTCATTACTGCCGTTTTAATGCGATACGGCAATTAAGGGGTTTAAACTTGGTTATAAGTAGACCCTGTCACAAACAAGCTGGCATTTTTAAAGCACCTAACTCCCATCTTGCTATTGAAACTCCTGACTTAAAGAGGACCTGTCACCAAACTAGGCATGGTGATCTTATTACAGCACTGGATGCAGAATGTCTGCAGCATGCAGACAACGATCCCCCAGCACTTGAGCAGCCCTGTACCCCGAGATAATACACTTAGAAAACTTACATGCTCCAGCCACTAAGGAGGTGGCTAGGGGCTGCAGCCAAGGGCAGATTCACACCCCCTGCATGTGTAATCTGCCCACCGCTGCCAATCATTCTCTCCCTCTTCTCTAGCATTTAAACAGAGTTTTTTTCCTCTCTCCCAGAAAGTCTGTTTAGCCCCGCCCCATGAGGGGCGGAGCCAAACGGCAAGTTCCGGAAAAAAAAAACAAAACTCTGTTTAAATGCTGCTGAAGAGGGAGAGAATGATTGGCAGCGGTGGGCAGATTACACAGGCAGGGGGTGTGAATCTGCCCTTGGCTGCAGCCCCTAGCCACCTCCTTTATGGCTGCAGGATGTAAGTTTTCTAAGTGTATTATCTCGGGGTACAGGGCTGCTCAAGTGCTGGGGGACCCCTTGTCTACATGCTGCGTCCAGTGCTGTAATTAGATCACCATGCCTGGTTTGGTGACAGGTCCAATAATTGGCCATGTGAACAGGAGTTGCTTAGATGAGACTTCCACTTGTGCTTGGTCTTTGCAAGATGAGTAAATGGACCAACATCAGTTGATCTGGACCCATGAATGTAATTTTTACTGACGTGTCTTCACAGTCGCACCCCAGGCAACTGCCAAAATTCTGCAAGTGAGGTGGATCTTCTTGGCTCAAGCCAAAATGGTTCTGAAGGACTTGCCCAACTGACAAACAGTAATGGAGCCAAACCAGTGGAAGAGTTTGGAGGCATGGAGTCCCAGAGTGTACAGCTGGACCCCATGGAGCATGTTGGCATGGAACCACTTCAATTTGACTATCAAGGCAACCAAGTTCCAGTAGATTCTGGGGCTACTACAGTTGGCCTCTTTGACTACAATTCACAGCAGCAGGTAAGAGCAATGCTTTCTGTAAATAATGCAAGTACATCTGCTAAACGATTACACTTTGCAGCTATAACAATTCTGTATAATTAAATTGTCACTTTAGTTGTTCCAAAGACCGAATGCCCTTGCAGTCCAGCAACTGACAGCTGCTCAGCAACAGCAGTATGCCCTTGCAGCCGCCCACCAGCCTCACATAGGTAAGGGTGTCGAAGTCTGTTTTTTTTTTTTTTTAATTTGTGATCAACCAAAAGACAGACATTGTGTAGATAAACCAGGCTATGTGTCCACCTAGCATTTTTTGAGCATTTTTCTCAGTCTGCAAGGGAAAAAGCATGCCAGCAACGTCAATGAGAATTCTGAAGTGCTGTGCCCACCATCAGGTTTTTTTTTCTTGCAGAAAAAGCAACATTTATATCACAAAAAAGACATTATAAAAAAACGTCCAAAATTACTCTGCTATATAAGTAAATGTAAAGAGCAAGTGCAAAGAAGTGTGAATAACAGGGTACTTAGTGTTTTTTGCAAAAAAGTTATGAAAGCCGTTCTACCACATCACAGTAACCCTTTATCAGAATGGTCCCTAAAACGTACATATTTAAATCCTGATCTAGTGTGAACATACCTCAAAGATACAGGATGCAGCAGGGCCAGATTCATTATGGGCACAAGGTAGAAACAGCACTTATGTGTCTGACTCAGTGAGGAAGGGATGGGGCACTTCCCAACTTGCATAACAAGAAGGTAAATGAATACTGATAACTGAGCCAGAACACCATGTGAACAGGTCTGTAGAACAGTGTTCACACCACCAAGGATCTATATCACAAGACAGACAGTATAAAAAAGGTTTAAATACTTACGTTTTATTGACCGTTCTGATAAAGGGTCACCGTGACGTTGTAGAACGGATTTCGTACATTTTTTGCAAAAAATGTATTAACTAAGTATCCTGTTATTGACACTTTTTTGCACTTACTTTTAACTTTTACCTATATAGCAGAGTAATTTTGGACGTTTTTTTATACTGCTATATAGGTAAAGGTAAAAAGCAAGTGCAAAAAAGTGGCAATAACAGGGTACTTAGTCAATATGTTTTTTGGAAAAAATGTACGAAAGCTGTTCTACAACGTCACGGTGACCCTTTATCAGAACGGTCCCTAAAACTTACGTATTTAAACCTTTTTTATACTGTCTTTTGTGATCTAGATCCTTGGTGGTGTGAACACTGTTCTACAGACCTGTTCACATTGTGTTCTGGCTCAGTTATCAGTAGAAAAAGCAACATGTTCATTCTTTCCGTTTTTCCATGCGTTTTTCTCATATGCGATATGATAGACACACATTGGAAAACGCGCACCGGAAATGCTAAAAGTGCAGCATTTTTTCAGCAGCGGTTTTCCGATTTTAGGTTTGGTGCAGAAATAATTTGCTAGGTGAACACATAGCCTATATATTGTTCAGTTTCTGTCATTTAATTTGATGTACTATTTAGCAAAAGGCTTGTTCTGCCCCGCTAGATTTTTTTTTCCTTTGTTTTAATATGGTCTCTTTAAGGAGATATCTGTGGAGCAAAATTCCAACTTAAGGTGAGATTATGTAAAATAGTTTAATAAAACTTAAATCACTGTATTTTTTTGAGTATAGGATGCATCTTACCGATTAGACGCCCCTCCGGTATAGACCCCAGACAATAAGAAAAACATATTCAATCAATTAATGCTCACCTGATGGTGTAAGTGAAATGTATACACTGTCACATTTTGAAGTTCTTTCAGGCATGGGATCCAGAGGTGTGTTTAGGTTTTCTGGCATCTGGGACAAGAATTCAGTTTACCCCCACCCCCCAAGTGGTCTGAGTAGTCATCATGTGACCAATCATTGATAAACAATTTTTGCACTGAGGGTGTTTGATGCATGACAGTGATGCGAGTGATATGCGTGTTTTTGGTGTGCATGGCTGTATGCATGTGAGTGTGCTGCGAGTGTGAGGTGTGAGTGTGTGTGTGTGTGGTGAGTGTGATGCTGTCCATGGTCCTGATGCAAACTTCAGGTCCGCTGACAGCATTTTCCGGTGATTTTAAACTCGGCGGCTGTCAAATCTGCCAAGTTTGAATTTGCCGGTTTGCTGGTACAGTAATCAATAATGTGTCAGCGCTTAATGCTAATGCTACAGCGTCACGGACAGCACCGTGAGAGCTTAGCGGCTTGTATAACAATGAAAATAACCCAACAATTGCCGGTATTACAGAAATACTGGTTGTAACCACTGCATTGTCAGGGTGAGATGTCACCATGTGTACACAGAGTGTACACACTCTGTGTACACATAACACACCAACAGCAGCTTAACCCCTCATACACTGGCTTTTATTAGCCGCATCTGCAGGCTCTGTGCTTACATGCAGCACAGAGCTTCAAAGGGGGTTAAAATGATGACTAAGCCCTATAACTTTAATCTTTTGTTACCAGCTGAGTTTTTAACTATGATGTGTCAGTGCTGCTATGACAGGGCTGACACATTATTCATTACTGTACCAGCAAATTCAAACTTGGCGGCTTTGACAACCGCTTAGTTTGAAGCGATTTGGACAAGCACACTCATGCGACTATCGCACCGTGTGGTGTAAGGGTGCATACACTTCTATTGCCCTCTCGCACGTGAAAGTCGCATGCAGTCGCAGCATGCTGCGACTGCACTCGCTTTCAACTCGCAATGCGAGTTTAGTGCAGGGGACTCGCACCAGTGTGCCCTGCCTGATAGGGCAACACTGGTCCGAGTGCAATATGAGTTTCCCATTGCAATGCGAGTTTACTTTCACATCAGCGTTCCTCGGCATTTGCGTCAGATCTGGCAGTTTTGCCTGATCTGCCAGAAGCCGGGACACTTGCTTCATGACTGTGTTTGGCCTAATGCATTTCCTATGGGACTTGCGGGCATGTGCGGCACTTGCGGTTTAGCCGTAATCCGGCACTTGTGGCAACGGACAAAAAACGCTTCTAGCAGCGTTTTTGTGACTTGCCTCAAGTGCAAAACCGCAGGTGCCGCACATGTCCGCAAATCCCTTAGGGAATGCATTATGCCAAACTCAGTCTTGCTGCAAGTGTTCCGGCTTCCAGCAGATCAGGCAATTTGCAAATGCCAAAAAACACAGATGTGAAAGTAGCCTTACAGTCAGGTGCTGACGAGCTTCTCTACCTAATCCTATCAATGTTCAGTGTAATATAGAGAAGCAGGAAGAAAAGCTGCCACATAATCATAATACAGTGATACTAGGGCTGGGCAATTAATCGAATTAATTCGATTAATTCGCCCCCTGCTGTGGCCACGATTGTGGTTTTGTTAACAATCGTGTAATTCGATTTAAAATGGCCGCCGGAGCGCTGTTTAGAAGATCCGGGCGGCTAGTAGTGGCTTCCTAGCAGTATACCGCGGCCACTGCCGCTGCTCACTGTGAGGCCGAGGGGAGGGGGGCTGTCAGAGCCCAGCCCCTGCTACAGCGGCGGGAGATGTCCTGGGGGGTGGAAGAAGTGCTGTCAGTGCCCCCGCCCCTGCTACAGCAGCCGATCAGTGTCCCCCTGCTACAGCGGCCGAGTTCCGGGGGATGGAGCGATCAGTGCCCCACCCACCCCTGCTACAGCAGCCGCGGCAGAGTTCTGGGGGGGCTGCTATCAGTGCCCCGCCGCCCCTGCTGCAGCCGCTGGTGAGGTCGCGGGGGGGGGGGGCATAGCTGTCAGAGCCCAGTGCAGGTCTTACCTGCCCCTTGCTGCCGGTGCCCTGACAGGAATATGGCGCCGCCCCCTTCTCCTAGGGTTAGGGCTAGGGTTAGGGCTGGGGTTAGGGCTAGTGTTAGGGTTAGGGTTAGAGCCTGGGCTGCAGACAAGAGGAGGGGCGGGAACACCCAAGGGAAGCAGGACGCTTCCCTCAGTTACCCCCCTCTCCTCTGTCACGGGGGCCCCCTCTTTATTCATCAAAGAAAAGCAAAGAAAAAAAAAAAAATAGAAAAAAAAATCGAGATTTAAATCGAAAATCGTCCATAGGTTTAAATAAAATCGAGATTTTGATTTTTTCCAAAATCGCCCAGCCCTAAGTGATACCTTTATTTTCGTCGACGATCCGTCTGACAACGATTGGCGAAAACCGAGGCAATGACATGAGAATCAATGTAAATTCAATTAATTTGTTTTAGACACTCTAAACTACATACCAAAAAACACATTTTATAGAGAATAAAGGTAATACTAAAAACACTCAGTAATGAATATAAAATGAATATGAAAAACTAATGTGGAGAATAAATAAACATTTAAGGGCCCTTTCACATCAGCGGTTTTTGAAATTTGCGGCAGATGCGGTGAAAAAACCGCATCTGCCGCAATTACCGCATACCGGCTGCACTTGCGGCGCGGTTGCGGTAAACGCCATGCAAAGTATAGGCGTACTTGTGGCAGGTGCGGCAAGTGCGGTTTTGCACTTGCGGCAGGTGCGGCCGCGAAAAAAACAGCGGCTGACCGCGGTTTTTTTCGCGGCCGCACCTGCCGCAAGTGCAAAACCGCACTTGCCGCACCTGCCACAAGTACGCCTATACTTTGCATGGCGTTTACCGCAACCGCGCCGCAAGTGCAGCCGGTATGCAGTAATTGCGGCAGATGCGGTTTTTTCACCACATCTGCCGCAAATTTCAAAAAACGCTGATGTGAAAGGGCCCTAACATGGCATATATTTCTCTAAACACATTTTTAGTGTATGGAAGATGCCAAGGAGGGTGGAGAGGGATTCAGATATTTCTGGAAGGGGAATCATGTTGGTCACCATTTTTTTTTTTTTTTTATATTGCAAAATTAGTAGCGATGTTTGTATGAAAACTAACGAAAACCGAGGCAACCATCTAAAACGGACACATTTTTAATGGAAAAAAAATCAATGAAAATGGAAACTGACTATAACCGATGTGAAGGAAAACCAAGATATCACTGTATATGATATAGTATGAAAATCGCATATGAATGGAGTAGCCATGTGATGAATAGCAGTTCTAAATCTGACAGTGAGTATATTACACACTGTTAAGTTTGGACATGTTGCAGTGCTTAATGTTATTATTATGTACCCACTTGTCAGCACGTGACTTGGGGTTGCGCCTGCAAAGGTTAATCTATCTCCTTTTACTCAATCCAGCACTCAACCTCTTTCCTATGCTGAAAGGAAGCATAAATCCCACCCCGACACATACCAAGCACCCCACTTCACACGCTGCCACCACTCACTGGATTTGGGGCAATGAGTGTCCCCCTAAACTAAGACTATTCAGACAATCAACAAAATCACACCCTTTCTAGGGTTATGGGTTCTTTAGGGCATACAAGGTTCAGACTTATAAAAGGTACAGTGCTTAAAAGAAAAGATATTAAAATGGAAATAAACTGTGACAAACAAATATTCAAAAACCGTTATAAAATAAAAAGGGAGCAACTTACAGAAACCTAAACTTTGCAGCTTGCATTCTGTATCCCAATGGGGAGGGAGGAAATGGAAGTGGTTCACAGCAGTGTTTCAGTTTCCCCATATCTGTGACAAAAGACTTTGGCCTGGAGGGCCCAAGTTATATGCTCAGTAGGAGATCAGATTCTAGACTGACCTTCAATTTAAATATTCTGATTCTGGAACGATGATTGGAGCCCTCACTAATTTAGCCATGCATACATAATTTTTCAAATGTTCTTTTGTCTTCTCTGACTTAGGCTGTTTTCACATAGTGTTTTTTTCCTGTCCGTGGGGATCCTACTTTTTGCAGCACCTCACGGGCAGGAAAGGACCGCATCCGGATGTCATTTGTGTGTCTGGGTCCGTGATTTTCATGGAGTCAGGAGGCCTGACAGTCAGGAGGCATGACAGCGCTGCCCCTCTGCTACGCTTGATGCAGATGCCCCGCCAACCCCCCTTCCCCTTCCTTTCCCACACATAGTTGATGTACAGGTCCTCTTAGCTCTACACCTATAAGATCAGTGGCGGGCTGGAAGAGAGAACAGTTTCCATGACCATAGGTAGTTGCCCAAGACTATAACATGTGCACTTTAGCAAGTTTTTTTTTTTCTGTTTTCTTTAAAACAAATTTTTTTTTTTTAAATCTAAAAAATACCATACATTTTTGTTCATACTGTTGGTTGTAAAAGTGCGTTGATAAGGCAGCTTTAATTTTTACAATGGAATTTTCTGATAACTGCATGGATACAAGTCACTTTGTTCCTGTGCTGCTAATGTACTGAAGTTTGCTTTCACTGACAGGTATGTTTTCAGCAGGTTTAGCTCCCGCTGCATTTGTACCTAATCCTTACATCATCAGTGCAGCTCCCCCTGGAACTGACCCTTATGCAGCAGGACTGGCAGCCGCCGCAACCCTTGGTAAGACTGCTTTATGAATGTCTGTTATCTGCAAATTAATTGTGTATTGAAAGTGAACCTGTCACGTGGAAAAATGCTATTAATCTGTAAATATGGGGATAATCTGCAAGTTAATAGCATTCGTAACCTGACCGGTGCTCGCGCATTAAGCCCTGTTGCTGGGAAGGAAATAAACTTTAATTCTTTCAACAGCGTTTTAGTTTTTCATAAGGGGTGGTGCAGGTTCAGGCACCACCCTGTGTATGGAGGGTGGTGGCTCTAGTCTGCCAACCCCTCCGCCTTCTCTGATGTTGAGCCTCTGTCAGTCTGGGGGGGGGGGCTGGGGGGAGATTGGCAGTTATACTCCATATACAGAGTGGTGAAGATTGAAATTCACTTCCTCCCTGTATTGGGGTTCAGTGTGCAGGGATCAGGCTTTTTTTACTGTGACAGGTTCCCTTTAATCTATGAAAACTAATGGTACCGTCACACGTCGCGATATCGCGTAGGATATCACATAGAAGTCACGGGAGCGCGCTCGCACAGAGATCTGGATCGTGATTGGAGTGTAGATGTGTCACGTTGAGATATCATCTACAGCATTGTGGCTATTCCGCGGTCATTAGGATTTCTTGTTTTCACAGCGCTAAATGGGAGAAATCATGGAACACATCGTTATCGCGGTGTCACACCACGCTATGCAGCAGATGGCATTATCGCAGATCGCCTGATTTGAGAACATGTTCTCAAATCTGCGATGTGTGATCTAACGATATCTAATAATAATAATAATTTTCCTTGTCGTCCAAAATCTGGGAGACCCTGACATTGGGTGTTATATGCTGCCCCCTGGAGGTCACACCAATTATAGGAGAGATTTTCTCCTCCTTCTCCTCTGCAGCATATACGCCCCCTGCAGGAATACTGTCAGTTTGTAATTTGGTGTCGTTGGAGGCACATCTTCACACTGAAGCTCCTGCTACAGATGAAGCTTAGGGGACCATTGGGGTCCCCCGGCATGGGCCTTCGGCCCCATATGCCGTGCTCCCTCAGCATACCCTTTCAAAGGGCCTCTGGTGAGGTGGGAGCCGACTGAGGGGTTCACAGTTCTCTGTTCCCCTGGCCTTTACACAGTCACTGTGTGGCCCCCTGTGACGGAGTTCAACTCCTTCCAGTCACAGGCGACTGATGCAGGCTCAACCACAGGTTACCGAGCTGGCCCCCATCTTCTCCCCTTCTGGGGACTCAGGTATGTGCCGGACACATGGGGGGCCCCCGCATCTACGGCAGCGATCCGGGTCCGCCGGGGCCCAAACAGACCGGCCGCGCTATCCCTGCAACTGGCCCCCGGCTTTGCCGGAAGCCCAGACCGCGATTCCCCTCCCTGTCTGTTTCGCACAGCAGGGGGACGGGGCACAGGGCTCATGGTATGGGTCACTCTTCTGTCACATCAGCGGTGTTTTTTCACAACTACCGCGCCGGACCCCTCACGCAGGCCGGCCTCGGCATTCTACTCTAGCCCCCGGCTTTGCCGGAAGCCTAGGCCGCGATTCCGCCCCCTGCATGTCTATCAACAGCAGGGGGGCGGGCTTTGCTCTCACTCGCTCCAGCACACAGGGCTCGGTCTCTGGCCTCTCCCCCCTCCTGTGTACATGCACGGGGCCACAGTTCCCGCTTTTTTTGCAGGCCCTCCCTTTGTCTGACTCCCCCCTCTCTCTCTGCGGGGGCCATCTTGGCCTCATTCTTTGCAAGACTCTGCAGCACATCTCATAGCTGCTGCTCTGGGAGACTCAGACTTGGGGACCTGGGCTCACTGCATTGGATGAGCGGTAAGCCACACCATTTGGTGTGGATTCTTCTCTGTGGCACCCCCCTTCAGTTAGACTGTTTTTGGTAGCAAGTACACAGGATTGGGTCAGACTATGTGTGCTTCTAAGAGCAAGGGTAAGTCCCACAGGGCTCCAAAATTGTATGCAACCTGTACAGTGTGCAAAGTCACATTGCCTGGGCAGAGTGTCAATCCCCTCTGCACTGCCTGTGAACAGAACTGGTCCCTGGATATCCACGGAACCCGGCCCCAGGTGGATGCTCCTTCCCCCCTCTGGGGATCAGGCGTCCGCTCCCCCGGTCTTAACACCAGCGCCTCAGTGGACTGACGTCTTATCTCAGTCATTGTCCGATTCAGTGGCCCTGGCAGTATTGCGAGCTATGTCGCAATCTGTGGCCTCCATGACTAGATCCATCATTCAGGCCAAATAACCAGGACCCTGACCAGGAAATGGATTCCTCTTTGGTCCCAGGTCCTTCTCTTTCGGTGAGGCGTAACAGGGCCAATCCGTCTCTTGGAGGTCCCAGTTCCAAGAAACGCCGCCGAGATCCTTCTCCCTCCTCGCCCAGATCCCAGTCAAGGGAGCCTTTGGAGGAGGGTGAGGAAGAGGACTCTTCAGCCTCTGGCTCAGAGTCAGAACGGATGGCCTCTGAATCTGTCCCTGAAGGGGACACTTTGGCTGACAACATTGTGTCCATAATCAATAACATCCTAGACCTGCCTGCTCCTGACACACTGTCTAAGGAGCGAACCAAGGTCTCACTCAGGGATCCTAAGAGACCTGCCAGCATCTTCTCTGATCATCCCGACTTTACAGACATGGTGCAAAAGCCCAAGGCATGTCCGGCAAAACTTTTCCTGCCAAAAACCACGGATCCCAAGTATCCGTTTGCCCCGACAGTACTATCTAGCTGGTCTCAACCCCCTAAGGTTGACCCGGCCGTATCCAGATTGGCTACCAGAACCACAATTTCCATCGCCGACAGCTCCTCTTTGAAAGACTCGGCAGACCGTCAGATTGAACTTTTAACCAAGTAAATCTATGACGCAATTGACGCTGCGTTTCCTCCCGCCTTTGCAGCTGCCTGGTCCCTTAAGGCACTTTCTGCATTTACATACGCAGTTCTTTCCATGACCTACGATAAAGTTCCTGAGGCGTCTCCCCTCCTAGAACAAATGGCCATGGTATCGAAATATGCTCTCAACGCTGTGCTTGACTCAGACGGACGTTCAGCAGTGGCAGCTGCCAATTCCCTCGCCATTCGGAGAATTCTCTGGCTCCGGGATTGGAAGGGTGACGCTTCTTCCAAGAAGCATCTTACAGGGATTCCCTGTACCGGGGATCGTCTCTTCGGGGAACGTCTGGACGAAC